>OY856186.1:32528637-32640137 GCA_963693315.1 Diogma glabrata | reverse complement strand
GTAAGGGATCTCTTGTCATTAAACGCCCAAAATTTGGGCTTTTAAAAATAAGATACTGTCTGCCTTCAAAGAGTTTTCGCGTTGTTTTGTACTTCTCTCGTTTCAGATTAACTTTTAAATAATGCATTGTACATTTGGAATTCGATGAAAAATAAATTTATACTTTGTAAACTTAATTGTGTCGATCATCGGGACTATTTATTTATATATTTTTTTATTTTTAAGTTTTAGTTCATAAATGTACATACATTTTTGTAGCTTGGTATGTTTATTGAAAATTTTAACTTGAATAGTTACATAAAATGTTTTTACTGTCGCAGTATCCAATTTGCTTTTCAAAATGTATTATTTCTTTGGTTTGGTACTTTAACGTTGAGTATTAAACCCTAAAAACAAACGCTTGATATGGTTCCTTTGACGTTCTTACCGCTGAAATGTGCGTGTGATAAGATATCATTCCTTTTTATTTGTTTTTTTACGTTGTGTTTATATTTACGTAAACAAACAGCTAAATTTTTTTTTTTCCAAAAAATAATCTAAAAAAATAAATGAAATCATTTTTTGACACACTTGAAAATATTTATTTGACAAACTTCTAATGCAATAAAATTCTCAATAATAATAATTTCCGGTTCATTTTATATTTCATTTCATACAAATAACAAATTTTATTTTTTTCTAAAAATATAAATGAAAATCATTCTTTTGACGTCAAGTGTGTGTGTTTTTTGACTAACTTATAATTCTCAATAAAAATAATAAAATTAAATTAATACTAACAAATAATTAATTTTATTTTTCCAAAAATTGGGTAAAAAAATAAATGAAAATCTTTCTTTTGACACACTTGACAACATTTTTTTGACAAACTTATAAGGTCATAATTCTCAATAATAATAATAAAATTTCATGTCAAACAAATAATTGATTTTATTTTTTCCGAAAAATTGGGTAAAAAAATGAAATAAAAATCTTTCTTTGACACACTTGGCAACATTTTTTTGACAAACTTATGATGCCATAATTCTCAATAATAATAATAAAATTTTATTTCCAACAAATAATTGATTTTATTTTTTCCAAAAAATTAGGTAAAAAAATAAATGAAAATCTTTCTTTGACACACTTAACAACATTTTTTTGACAAACTTATAATGTAATAATCTAGTTTTTAATCTCACATACCAATCCCGACCATCCAGATTTCTCCATTTTCTTTGTTTCTACTCATTTGCATATTTCCTTGTTTAGACACACTTGACGATTTTTTGACACACTACAGGTACAGTTATCGAACACATCGTTCTTTTGGCTCTTACCATAGAGTGTACCTATTTTTGGAATTCAAAATTTTTCAAATGCCTTCAGCCGTATACTAGATTTCGTCGGTTGTGACGGCCGGCAGACAGACATACATTTTTTGCATTTTTAGAATCAGTAGGTGTTTAAACGTCGAAAAATACCAAAAAAAGTGGAGGTAAAAATTTCACTTTTAGCTCATGAATGTAATACTATAATACTATACGATAAAACACAAAATACGGAAGATGCAATCAATCCTAACAGATCTAGGTGTAAACATTCATCTTTAACTATTTAGAACTTTAAAGCTTCCTATCTCAGTGGTCGTGAAAAAGGTAATTAATCTGCAGTAGTAGTTCTGTAAACCTCATTATGTTTGACTGAATTGTTGAAATTTTAGGCTCGCGAGTAAAGATTGGAAAATCTGAAAAACATTTTTCACTACTAAGCTTATAAATTATAAATCACTAAGCACTATGTTTAATAAGAAAATCAATACTTAGGAGATGTATTAAATTAACTGATAACATGACCTTCCCGAAGGTGACTCAAATTTATGTTCAGTAATTTTTGTGATTGTGATGGCTGTGATTTTAAATTAAATTTAAATAATTTTGTGCTTTTAAAACCAGATGAACAGAGGACAATTGATATCCATTTCGTAGTTTTACTTTCATTTATCCAAATTTCTTGGTGTATGATCTATTGCTGAATCCATCGAAATGACGAAATGGATATCGTTTGATCGCATTGGAATTAAAAAAGTGGCTAGTTGATTTTAAGTGATATTTTTGTGTGCTGATTGTTTTCTGTTGATATCGATAGTTAATTTAACCGAACGATTAAATAATAATTAATTTAACAACCAAAATGTGTACTGCTTTCTAAATTCTGTCCGCTATTAGAAGTACTGTTTGAATATTAAATCTTCAAATGAAACTATAACAGACTTTGCACTAATTGAAAATCATGCTAACAAATACTTTTCCAGAGTTTTGGGCTCAGCACATCATCAGTTTTTTTGTAGGACCTGGTGGCGTAGAAGTTTGAGGATTTTTAGCTCTCCATATTAACTGATCGAAGAAGTTTTATGATTCATTCTTAGTCATATTAGTATAGATATCTGGCTATTTTAGTCCTTAATTTATTGTCATTCATTGTAGTGGATAGTTATATAAAAATGTTTTGATATATTTTATTTGAATAATTATTATTATTTCACAATTTTGTGTTTTTGTCACGTCAGAAATAATAAACAAATTATTAAAAAGTATAAATTTACTAGTTTTCTTATTTTAATTTTGATTTTTTTAACACACGTATTACTAATAAATAAACACTATTTGACATTAATTGTTATTAAACTTTTTTTTTTTAAATAACGCCACATGACGAGATAACAACCAATCTGTGATAATACGTTTAAATCAGCTAATTTTTAGAAAACAAAACTTATGTTTATTTATTAATAAATTATGTACGTGTGTTAAAAAATCAAAATTAAAATATTAAAATTAGTAAATTTATACTTTTTAATAATTTGTTTAATTTATTTATCAAACCGGTTGTCGAAGAATTTATAATAAAGGATTTCACGATCTGTAAAGTTAAGTGATAGTAAGTGTGCTTTGACCCAATTTATGACAAATTCAATTTATTGGAAAAAAAAATATTCTAAGAAATATCAAATATATTTATAATTGTTTTAAAAAATAGTCTTTTTTGTAGCATGTCTTTTGTTAATAAAAATAAAATTTGAACCTAAAATTTCCTAAACTTTTAAAATTATTTTTGGAATTTATTTGTTGTCAATTTATATTATATTTTTTATTTCTGTAGATTTTTATTTTTGTAATTTATTAGTTTATTCTTAATAAATATATCTATTTAAAAGGAATCATAGAGAGAAAATTGGTGACCCCGACGATATTTGAATCTTTATGTGCTGAAATTTATTATTTTTCTCAAACATATTATTTATTATATGGAAAGATAGAAAATATCTATTACAGTTACATTTTGATCTCTCTCTATGATTGCATTTGTTGTATTAATGCCGTTTATATTTTGATATGTGACATCAATCATTATTTTGACAATGCTGATAACCTACCACAAAATGTTAACAAAAAGCCATAAACAATATTGTTTTAATACAAACAATAAATTCGGAACAAAACTTTCTTAAAAAGTATAAAAACAATTTCTTAATGTCACATAACGGTTATTTTAATTGCTTTCTTTTAAGCAATATTTATAATTCTTGAAAATTATTATTACTAATAATAATAACTAGCACGTGCATATTACAAAGTTATATGATTGTTCCAATATTAAAAATGAATATTTTAGTGATTGATTATTGAATCGAGCTGTGTGTGGTAACATACTTAGACTGAGTAAAATTAATAAATTTTTCACAGTTTTAATTTTTCTCAGTTATGATTAGAAATTTTGTCTTTGGTTTAATTACATTAATATAAAATAAAATTATTGACATATTATCACGTAAGTTATGAACAATCCATGTGTGTAAACAGTGATTGATAGATTAAAGAAAATTGATTAGGTTACACTTAAAGGTGTAACCAATTAAAATTAAATATACCTTTTAATTTCATTTATTTATTTGATTATTTATAGATGTTATGTGTGTGTAATTATACGGTAATCAAAAAAAAATATAATAGTTTAAGGTTACGTTACGCAATAAATTCTAAAATTAATAAAAATTACAAGAAAAAAACGTTTAATGAAAATATTAAAATTTCATAAACAAGCAACATTTTTTTTAAAAATATGATTCGTTAATAGTTTCATCATCAATGAAAAAGGGGTTAAAATTGGCGAATGACAAATTCGTTCCTGTCTATATAAAAACCTTCTACCATCCGCAACCAGTCACCTATTTATAATTAACGATTCATTCAACTGTCTTGGTAAATTATATGAAGACTTACTTATCTGATCAATTACGATGGCTAGTTTTTAGCTTTTTTTCAATGCATTAACAATATTATCTGATTTTGAGATAAATAAATTTTATTGAAAAACACTCCTACCAAGCAAGACATAGAATTTGGATCACATAAATAACTTTCAACTAAAACTAATATTTTTTTTCCAGGTACGTCTCAGAATCTTGATAACTGATACGAACTGTAAGTAATGCAACAGATTATATAAAAAAAATCATATAATTATATAACAACATTAAAATTAAAGTAGTTTCAAATCTGGTTATCATTTCCTGCTCAATAAAAATTTACGCAACTGTTCCAAGCTTACAAATTGTTATTAGAAAAATAATCTAGATTGAATTTTGATAGAAAAATTTTATTATAAATAACATAACCTTCAAAATATTTTTAGGATTACTACTAATTGTGAAATATTTTAATTAAAAAAATATTTTAATTTAATTTCCCAAGATGACTTTATACTTATTAAAATTAATAATAGTATAAAATTGAGATATTTACCATCAAACTTTAAAAAAACAGTTTAAGTAATTTAACATCTTTGCGTGTTGCAAGTTTAGCCAGAAGTGAAGTTAGGATTAACATGTTACTGCGATTAATTTTGTTACTTTACACGAAATCTATTAAGTTATAAATAAATTTTTTTTCTTTCAAACAGTTGCAGATAAAAAAAAATTAAAGATAATGATGGTAATTGTATTTGGTAAACAGTTACACTGTTAATTATTTTCAAGGTGATTTTAAGACATATTTTGAAAAAACTAAATAAAATATTTTAATTTTTATAAAAAATGAAACTAATATGACCATTAACCTTAAAAACTCAAAAGATATAAATAATTGTTGAAGTACAAATGTATGTTATAATATTACAAAATTATATTTGTTGAGTTATACTGGTAATTATTTATTCAAAACACAAATAATTTAGGCAAAATAATTCTTTTAAAATGTTAAATGGTTTTGACATAAATTGAATAAAACATCTTTATTGCGAATTTCATTATCAAACGGAATGTTTTTTGTCTTTCTTTGTGATGTTACATGAAAACTACAGATGGTATAAATAATAAACTCAGTCTTACAGAACATATATTTTATTGTCCAAATCCGGTCCCTGGCTTAAAATTCCTTGATCTCAAATTTTGTGGCATTCCAATAAAAATGAAAATGTTAGACACAATAAAATTCTCTTCATTTTTTTAATTCTGTGTTACAAAGGCTGAAACAAAACAAATTTTAAACAATTTTGAACAAAGCATTAAGTTAAACAACAGATTAGAAAAAACTTTTTTTGAATCACAAAAATTATCATAAAATTATGTTTTTTGAATGATATAAACACCAAATTTCACCAGAAGAACAGACTGGATTTTTGTGAGAATTCAGTTGTTCCAGTAATTGTGAATTATTACAAGACGTGTATTGCATACGAATTCGAAAATTTATTGTTATACATCTATTGTTCGATATCTATTAAAATCAAAAGCAAAATCACTTCGTGGTAAAACACATCAAATCCCAAAGTTATTTTATTTATTGAGAGGAAACGTAAATTGCACGACATTTGCGTTTAAAAACTGCAACTCAAAACATATAAGATGAACGTCCGTCATCGTAAGAGCAATTCAAAAATAAAAGAGAGAGAGAGAGAGAGAGAGAGAGAGGCGAAGAGAGAAACAGAGCGAGAGAGAGAGAGAGAGAGAGAGAGAGAGAGAGAGAGAGAGAGAGAGAGAGAGAGAGAGAGAGAGAGAGAGAGAGAGAGAGCGAGGAGAGAGGAGAGAGAGAGAGGAGGAGAGAGAGAGAAGAGAGAGAGAGAGAGAGAGAGAGAGAGAGAGAGAGAGAGAGAAGATGAGAGAGAGAGAGAGAGAGAGAGAGAGAGAGAGAGAGAGAGAGGAGAGAGAGAGAGAGAGAGAGAGAGAGAGAGAGGAGAGAGAGAGAGAGAGAGAGAGAGAGAGAGAGAGAGAGAGAGAGAGAGAGAGAGAGAGAGAGAGAGTGAGAGAGAGAGAGAGAGAGAGAGAGAAGAGAGAGAGAGAGAGAGAGAGAGAGAGAGAGAGAGAGAGAGAGAGAGAGAGAGAGAGGCAGCAATTTTACAATGGCAAATAACATTACTTTATGGCCGGGTGAATCAATTTACCCACAACATACATCAGCGCTCTCATAACCTTTTGGAATGATATGATGGATAAATATTTCCGAGATAACAGATCAATGTCAATTATGAAAAAAAAAAAAAAGAAAAACTTCGAATTTTGATCCATTTCCTTTAACAGTCAATTCGAAGTACCATTGGCTTTTGAAGTACTTTCAATAAATTATCAGTTGGCTTAAAACAAATAAAAAGCTTGTTGCTTTTGGTGGTGGTTTTGTTTTGTTATAAAAATTGGTTGGTTTTGTTATAAAAATTATTATATAATTTTTAAGGAGGTTATTAAAATTTAAAAAAAATCATAATACAGCATGCTATCTTGTGTTGACAACTCTTATTTCAAAGTTCTCATACTTCTAACAACCGTTCATAAATCATGAATCTAAATTCCATGGCGAAAAAAAGTTCAACTATAATAATTATACCTATGAGTACATAAATAAAAAAGAAAATAAATACTTTAAAAACGTAAACATAAAATATCACAACATAAATCATTTCGTGATATTTTTTTATTTTTATTGTTAAGTTGAGATAATAATGAAATTAAAATTGTTTATTATTGCTCTTCGTTTAAATAAAAAAAATACTATTTTAATGTTAAATGAATTAATAATTACAAAAATTAAACATTTTAATTTATTTTGATTTATGATTAAATAACTGCTATGATGATTTCGTGATGTATTATAAATTATAATAGAAATGTCCAAAATTAAAATTCGTAAACGTAAATAATTTCATAACTAAACACAAATAGAAAAATAATTTACAATTTTGTCGAATGTGTTCTTTTTTTTGTTATTGTTTTCTGGTTCCAGTTAGGAGTCCCGTTTGAGCTTTTTTTTTTTTGCTCGTTTCATAATTTTTTAAAATTATGAAGCCTATTCAATTAACGATGTTTAGTTTAAATATCATAAACTATTTACTTATTGTAAAACCGTTAGCCTCATAAATTCCAATAATTATAACAAATAAATGACTGATAACTATTTAACATAACAAAACATAAAATTTTACTAATCACTTAACTGTTACTAACTTTAATTTAATTGTACAAATATTTGAACGGGTAATTAAATTTAAAGATTAAAATTTATATTTTAAGCTGAAATTATAGGTTCGTCTTCTTGATGAAGTCTTTGATTTACAATCCAATTTACATAAAAATATTGTTTTGTAAATTTAATGATGTAAAAATATGATATTCTTCTTCTTTTATGATCTAACATCAACATTTACAAATGATTTATTAAATTTCTTGGAAAGGGTTACTTTCTCTGTACAACATAAATAGTTTTCTTATGTACGAGTACTTATTATATTTTTTTTTGTTGCTGGTCAATGAATATGGTATAAAGTGAAATTGCTATTTATCAATTTTTATGGAAACATAAAATAAAAATATAATAATTATAGTAGTACCTGTTCGTTTGACAATTTTTATTATTTTTTCACAGTGGATGTTATAAGAAGATTCAGATGTTGAGTTTAATGATGTTTTTAACAGCACGTGCGATGTAGCAAAAATGTTTAAGTTTAACTGTGACACGCAGAGAGAAAATAGCTTAAATCATTTTAGTATAAGTTTTAACACTAAAATTTAATTATTGCTTTTTTTTAATTATAGCAATAAACGTTGGTATTTAATTATTTGAACGGCTAATTTTAAAAAGAAATTTTGTTCATTGTAATAAGAAGTATAAAAGAAATAAAACAAACGGCTTCAACTTTTACTTTTTGGCAAAAGATAAAAGGATTTTTAAGTTTCTTTTCAGTGATTTATTTCGTTGACATTTTTAATAGTCGGTGGATTTGAATAAATTTTAATTTTACAAGAAACACTTGCAAAAAAATTTGTTTACTTATAATAGCTCAAATTATGCCGATTTCATAACATCAGATTACTTTCTTTTATTAAGAATGGAGCAATAACCTTTTTCAATTTTTTTACCAATTTTTTTCATTACGAAACCATTTATGGAATTTCAATCATTTATAAATTATTTTGTACATACATATTTATTTTTATTAATAAATGATGAAAAAAATTAAAAAGAAAACCAGAAATTTCTTTTCACTTAATGCAAAAAGATGAAATTTTTGTTTTTTGTTACAGTTATAGCAATAAAGGAAATCCATTTCGTATGACTGCGTTTTCATTTCCTATGTATACTCGTATATGTAATGAAGACGTGATTTGAAGAAAGAAATATCGATCGAAAATAAATTCGTAGTAGATTAAATGTAAAGTAAGTGTTTCTAGACAGTAGATAAAATGTCACTAAGTATAAGATGAACAACTGCGAATTTTTTTAATAAACTATTTTTTTTAATAAACTATTTGTTTCCAAAGCTTCCTTCTGATACTCCAACGGCTGGCTGTGCAAATTTTAAATAAAAAATAATGTCAATACATTACACACAATATTGTTTAATAAAACCAAAATTATTTTATTCACACTATTTTATATTATCGCTTTGATCATTATCACCTTCGGTATAAAACTGCTTTACTTTGTTCCAGATAAACATTTATTACAAATGCTATTGTACTTTTTTTATACGAATATTATTAGCATTAAAATAAAAGCAGTACATATATTATTTGCTGGAGAGGGTATAATTAGTGCTGGGAACTAACAAAATGTTTATAAATGGGCAAATCAAATTTTCGAAATATTGTCAAGATCATCATTAATTGCTGGAACTCACATTAATATTCTCCAAACAATCATTTATCAAAATGATTGACTCTGGCTAGAAAGCGTCATGCTTTTCTTCATTTCTTTTATATAAAAACAAAGTAGTTATTTATGTAATAAAGATCGTGTCGTGAAACATTATAATACTAGTCGTTAATATTAATAGGCAATACGAAGGCCTAGACTGCTCCAACGGCGCGTCAAGACAATAACTATAAGTTACCCATATTACATACAAAATTTTATTCTAATGTTAATAATTGTTGACTGTTGGTAACGTTAACGTATTAGTTCAATAACACATTTTGATTTTTAATTAAAATTTTGTTTTCATTGTATGTTCATTGCAACAGTATTTTTAGTGAAACAAATGTACGCAACAAATGTACCAAACAAAGATTCCTTCTGAATAATTTGCAGTAAAATAACGATAACAATCAAAAATTAAAAAAAAAAGAACGAAAAGTTGAAAAGATAAATAGTAAAAATGGTATCATCCATAGTACAAAGTGATAAAATAGCAAAAAAAAAAAACAAAAGATCAAAGAAGCTTAAATAAATGTACAAATGTAACAAATAAATAGTGACAAGCTAGGAAATAAAGAGAACAACTGTACAAAACAGTAAAAACAGATGAAAATAATAGAAAGAATAAAATAAATGAATAAGAGTAAAAATATAAAACTGCAAACAAACATATTTAAAATTTACAATAAGGATGATAAAGTTGAAATATTAAAAAACAAAAGTATTTTGTATTAAAAATTCAAAGCTGTTCATTATATATTGATGACTCAAGATAAATCAGACATGATTGGAGTAATATCTAAACGGAAATGTGAGAGATCTGTAAAAGTACAATCCAAAAAAATAAAATAGAGTAATAAGGTAAAAAAATAAATAGAATCCTTCTGAATGAAATGCAGTAAAAAAAACAACGACAAAGTACAAGGGTAAACAAAAAGTCAAAATAATAAGCCAAAAAATTAATTTGAGTAAAAGTGAAAAAAATGAAAGCAGTGTAATATATTCAAAATTATACTACCCATATTGTTAAGTGATAAAGCTCAAATAAGTAAAAATTGTGAAAAAGGAAAAAAGGAGAAAGCTAGTAATAATAGATAGTAAAACTAACTAAGATAATAGATAGTAAAATAAAGGAGACAAAAATTGAAAACAGAAAAAAAGAAAGAATAAAACAAGTGAATAAGAGTGAGAGTACAAAACTGTCAACAAACAATTATATTTTTACAATCAAAATGATACAGTTGAACATTTAGAAATAAAGAATTAAAAGTATTTTTGAAAAAAATTGAATATACAGTGAAATTCACTTAAAACGCCCTCGGTTATAACGACATTTCGCCTATAGCGTCATAAAATCAAAGTAATGGTTGAACTTGCCTTTGTTCCTATATAAAAATATTCGCTTAAAACGACTTCGGTTATTACGACATTTCTGATATAGCGACCAATTTTGCAATAAAATTTGTACAGATAGATGCACAGATTGTTCGTTTATTGCGACCGATAAGTTCAAAAATAAAAACGTTTTTTAGATATGAGAAAAAATAGTTGTGATTTATTAATCACAATTGGTGGTTTTTATCCTCTATATCTTTCCATTTTGGTGGTTTTGTTTACATTGTCGCAATTTTAGCTCAGTTGGTAGCCTTGTAACTTAAGGAAGCCGGTTTCGATTCTCGACGGAGATCACTTTTCCTTTACATTATTCAGAATGTGTGTTTTCAGGTCTGCTCGTTAATTAATCATGAATATACCGTAGTAATCGCTGAATGTATAGTAAAAGATAACGTTTAACATGTTATCTGGGATATTCGAAGCTATTGATTTATAAATGATTAATATGTTGATTTGATTCATAAAAAACTATAAGCTCTATATGGAAAAACAAACATTTCATTTAAAAGGCGTTTGAATTACAAGGAATAAAACAGAAAAATTGGGAAGATTTGCGAAGCGTTGTTGACAGAGTTTAAGCAACAGCGATTCAAAAATTGTTGCAATATCTATTCAATATTGCAAAAGAAAACAGAATTAATTGGATCCCCGCTAAATTCTGAATTCAAATGTATGGAAAGCTGAACTTTTTGCTTCCGTAAGAGACATATATTGCGCTTGGGTGCATGGCGTGGTGGGATTTTTGATGCATGAGCACGTGTTTATGGAAGCGCATGTGACGAATTCCTAACAATCAGCGTAGTCGAAAATACTCGACTTCTACAAATAAAATTTACAACGTCGACAAAACGGGTCTGTTTTATAAAATTACTCCAAAAAAAAATTTTAAATAATATAAATGTGTAAGTTGAGAGCTAATGAATGGCTTGTGATAAGAAAAAGTAAATCACCCAGGTTATTTAGAATTGCATTAAGTCTCTACCGTTGGATAATACAGATAATACAAGATGCCTAGATGTCTTCTAATATTATTGAATGTTTTTAAGAAAATGAAACACCGAGTTAAAGAAAAATTAACTGTTGGATAATTGCCGTGCACATCTTCACTTGAAAAATCTAAAATTTATTAAATTAGTGATTATACCACTAAACACGTCATCTGCTCTTCAGTCGAAGGATAAGGGTGTAATAAAATTTTTAAAAATCACTATCGACAGAATTTTTTATAAAAATTGTTAGAAATGACAATGGCCAAAGCACAACTCTTTCTAATTGATAGATGCTATCCAATTAGAGATCGGTTTAGTAAGTAAACGTCGTATTTAAATTGACTTAGACATGCCGAATTCTTGCTAGTTGATGATGATGATGATACAGACGCTGTGAGTTATGCTGATGCTGATGATGATATTCCAATAATGGGATAGGCCAAGTTTTGCTCCTCGATAACAACTTCTTTCAGGGGCGATTTAAATTGGGAAGTTTTTATCATTTCTGAAAAATTTTTATTCACAGATGAAAAGCCCACATTAGAAGATACTGTCGAAGATATTATAAATTTACCTAATATTAACGTATACGTTAACGTATAAAAGATATTTAAAATAAACCTGTGTATACCATAAATTTTTCTCCTCCAACAATTACAGAAACATACGATGCCTTATAAACCCGCTATTAAATTGATTCTGATAAAAAATTGAGCACTTCGCATATTACGACATTTGGATGTAACGACGGATTTTGATGTCATTTTCAATGTCGTTATAAGCGAATTACACTGTATTTAAATATCCCTATTTATATAAATTTCCATAACCTCACTTCTTATCACTTTGAATCGTTAATATTTTACGCAATGAATATTTGTTACTTGTTTCAAAATAAAAAAAAAATTTATTGCAAATATTTGATGTCTAAACTTTTAAATTACAACAAAAATTTATCGTTAATAATCACCTTCTTGCTATTTCATACATAACAAATAACTAAAATACGTTAGTCACATTCTTCCATACACTATTTATTCTTTGTATTACGCACACGGTATTGGAATTCATACAAAATTTGTAACATTTATTGGTTGTTTAAAAAATTAATATAATTAATTCATTTAACAACTTTCTTTTTTTTTCATGAATGATTTGGTGAAAAAAATATATAAATCAGTAATACCATCGGTTAGCCTACATTTGAAATTAGAAGTTTTTAAATATTTTTCACTTCATCAATCTTAACTGCGTTTGTGATATATATAAAATTTAAATAAAATCTCATTTCTTTGTTGTTGTTGATTTATATAGCTATGTAAATTTCATTCTTCCTTTAGCAAACATTTTACAGTCGTTAGAAATGTTTAATCGATTTACTTGAATTATGTTAATTTAAATAACCTTTTGAAATGGTAAATGTCATTAATACTGGAATTTTGTGTTTGTTTTTTTGATTATTTTTTTGTGCAACAGGATAAAAGCAACTCATTCTTCGGTTTAGCAATTTCTATACAATAACAGCCTCAAAACAACAACAAAGTATTCATCGCAGCTTACTAGCTTTGAGACTAATAACGGTTTTTTCGTATTCTGTTTTTAATGGAACACTATTGGTGAGAGTAAGATGTGTTTAATCATTATATCGATTATCTAAAATATAAGATGAGCATAAAATGAACTTGTTCGCACAATATACCTACTAATAATCACAAATTACTTTATCATTTATTATTTTAAAGAAAACATTAAATGCCATTTAAAAAAAAATTAATAATAAAAATGTTAGCCACAACACTCCCCTTAGTGCTATCGAATATGGGTTGGTATAAAAGAAAGAAAAAAGAAGAGGTTTAATGGTGTCATAGTTTGAGACAGGATTTTTAGACACTGTCCTGACTAATGAAATGTGGACACAGGGTTGAATAGACGTTGTTAATAAATGGAATCAAATTAAACCATTTAGTTGTAACAGTAGTGTCAGTATCGAATTTTTTCGTTTCCATAGAGGTGGAGTAAAATAGAATGTGTCCGATGGAGTAGAATGGACATTATTTCTACAAACGGCTTTTCGTTTGCACGACTGAGATTAGCATTCCAAGATGGTGTGTTTTGAATTGAGTCCTTTTCAGATACTGCCTTACATGAAAGTTTTAATCTGTCAATAGAAACTAAATGTTGACTGGGAAAGAACTTTCGTATGGTGTGTGAAGCAATTTTACGTACTAAATCGGTACGTAAGAAGACAACCGTACAAGACTCAAGTGCTTTAAAAATAAAAACTCTAGGAGAAGCGTGTTTTGAAGCAACAGAGGGCCGAAGGTGATTACCCAGGTAACAATTTCGCCTAAATTTTTTAAATTATTCCAACTTAACTTTAGAAAGCATTGTGTAAGACCATATTATTCAAGCTATACCTAAAAAAAGCTTGTAAAAGACTAGATTCACTAAGTTTCTTATATAATTCCTTAAGTAAAGCTTAATTCAATAATAAGTATTTAGGGCATATTCAAGCAAATGTTACTCAAGTATAATACCTTTTATAAGGTTTTATTCACATATAACTTTTAAGGTAGTATTCAAGATGTTTTTACTCAAGAATTCTATCCCTTATATAAACCTTTATTAAAGTACAACTTTTAGGGAGAATCCAAGAAGATTCTTACCCAAGGATAGTTCCTTGTATACGACTTTATTTATGTATAATAATTTTAGTAGTATTCAAGAAAATTGTTACTCAAGTAATATTTCTTATATACGACTGTTTTCAATGAATATTAAAAGATTTACAGCAAATCGATCTGTCAATATTTTTGACAGTTCGTTGTTTAATTCGCGATTGTGTGTTTTTTTATTAAATCACTTATCGATGCGTTTAAAAAGTTAACAAACTATTATTGATTAATACAAAAGATTATTTCAAAATAGTAGAGATATTTTCGTCAATGAAAATTTGCAATTGCCATTATTCCGCAACCATTTAATCAAACGTTTCTGATGATGGTTTATAAATTGATTGAGATCTACCATTTCTGATGATGGTTTATATAATGATTTGAGTTGGTCAACAAATAAATAAACTGATGATAATTTGTCATACAATTCGTTTTTGTATTAAATGTATGTAATCGCCATATTGTGCGCAATTTGCTTGGGAAAAAATTATATCAAAACTTGCAACAGATTGCAACTGACTTATGGAAAATATAACGTAGAACGTTTATTTAATATTATCATTTAACATTTATTTATTAACCAGCCAAATTGTGGAACTGATCGTAATGCCAACCACAGCATACTATACCACTTACGAGGCTTGAGTAATACTTTTATTCTGTATTGAGTAACGTTTTATTCCTGTCGTGGAAATTGATTTAATGAACGAGTGCGTAAGGGTAAACGATGAGGAAGTTGTTATCGGGCCTGTGTTCGATTCCTGCCAGGCACGTTTTTATTTATGAATTTTATTTTCCTTTTCCTTTTTTTTATTTTATTTTTATTCTTTAATCATTTTTAATCGTACAATTGAATGGAAACACATGCGTAGATATCGTATATGAATACGCAAAATTATTTTCATTTCGAGATTGTCCTCAATTATAACCAATATTATTTTTAACAAAAATCCATATATTCTCATTTTAGGAAACCATTAGTACACTTTTATATGCATTCCTAATCAAATGTTTGAATAAAAATTAATTCATAGTCGTGGTAGTGGTCCGAAACTTGAAATGTGTACAAATAATTTGTTAAACAATAGTGATTAAGTTTCAATTTTCTTTATGACAGCTGCTAAATAGAGAAGTGGATAGCGTACGGTCCTGGAGAATCAAAGGTTATGAGTTCGATCCCCGCTACAGGCGTTTGTAAAGATGCGAAATGTGTAAAATATATTGTAATTTCCAATAAAAGATTAACTCAATAGCAGCAATATACAAAAAAAAGGAGTTTAATGCGCCAATTAGCCAAAATAACTAAAGAAAAGAATCACCAATTTTTTTTTCAGTGACATCGCTTCTTGAATAGGCACTGAGTAATTCTCTTGAGTAAAGATTTATTCAGGTACTTTATTCAAGTAATTTTGACAGTATTTGAATAAGCCTTGAATAACAACTTTTGTACAACTTTATTCAAACACTTATATAAAACATGTATAAAGCATTATATATGTCTTCTTGAATAAAGAATATTTTTTCATACGCCTTTTCTCCTTGAGTAGAGCTTGTATAAAACTTTTCTCATGCATAGTTCAAGAATTTTAAATTTCCCCTTCCATTTTAAATTCCTCTTTTAAAGCTTTACTCAATGATTACCTAGGTTAAATTGTTACCTGGGTAAAATGTTATTTCAGTTGTTAGACGAAAGTGAACTTTGGAGTGAAGTTAGAATTCGATGAGTCCGTTACATTAAGGATTGTTACTTGTACTTCGAGTACTTTCGAAACCGATAAGTTTAGACAGCTCACGGCTCAGTTTTTGAACATTGTCAATTCCAGATGTGCTGAATATCAATTGTGAATATGACTGATGAAATTCCTTGATTGACGATCATTGGAGGTTTCATGGAGTTTAGCGATCATTGGAGTTTCTTTTGTTGTGTGGTATTGAGAAACGGTGTCGTTAAAACTTTTATCAGTAAGTACCATTACCTCATTTGAGGAAGAGAAAGAATCGGCAAAGCTAGATATACTACTCTGATATTCTTTTTAAGGCTTTCGAAAAGAATAAAAGACTTTGTTTGCTATCTCAGCCGTTGTTTGTAAATTAAGATCGACTACCACGATAGATGTGCCAATAGATATTCAAAGTTATCTCTGGAAATAAGTTTTGGGATTCAGCAGCCATCTTCCGGAGGAATTGTGAGAGGTGCCTATCCAAAGGTTCATACCACGCAGTAGATTATGTACGTGGTATGGATGTCACTAACCAATCTTGCCAGTACTTAAGTAATCATGCTAAGCACAGAACCATAATTAATTTATTGGGTCCTGATGTACACCAACAAAAAATTTCAATGGTATTAACCTTATTAACCTTCAATAGTATTAACCATAGGCCTCTCATACTAGAAAAGGAGAAATTTAGGTGTTACGAGGTGAACCTGAGGAGCGAATGGCGAAAAAGAAGTAGAAGCTTAAAATAAAGAACTGGGTAGAACTGAAAGTGGAGGTTGAGGATTTGCAGAAGTTGACCTCCACTGACCTCAATGGCTCGTATTTGACAGAGTGAATTTTTAGATGATACTTCGTTGAGTGGAGGTAGATTTTAATATAGAGACTGGCTGCTAGTGGCGTTGAATACTCCAGGAGATGAGTATGATGATACGAGATGTTGTTGGAGATGTTGTATCCAATATAAGGAGAATTTGATGTTTAGCACTATCACCAATCCATGATAGAATTAAATGTTCTATTTTCCAGCATTTTTCACTATCATCTTCAACTACAGTTATCGAATCACTCAATTCAATATCTTTTTCTAAATTATTCATCTTAAAAAAAACGGCAGAATCATCTATCTAACGAAAATTGTGTTAATAAATCCGATGAAATGGTTGAAGTTAAAGATATTGAAGAACATTGATTTGTTAAGTTAACATTGATTATATTATTTAAAATTTAGAATTGTGAAACATAAAATTTAAAAAAAATTAATTATACAAACATTTTTTTACATCACTAAAATCAAGAACTTTTTAAAAAAACTATTTGGAAAAAACAAAATCCGAATAATAATAAAATATTTTTTGTTTTTTCATAAATGTTAAGGAAATCATCGCCTGCTAAATTTTAAATTTTTTTGAGAAATGATTTTAGTTTTGATGTTCGCCACAACTTTAACTTGCTCCGCAACTAACGCCTGAAGTTGGGCCTGTTAAGGTTCTTGAATTTTCATATTTGGTAGCTTTACAATTTTTGGAGAACCTCCAGAAACCACCAAAAATATGTATCAGCATCGTTTAGTTATAATGGAAATAAATAGAAAAGAGCCACATGTTGTATCGCGATTACTATAGTAGACATAGGCACTGTGCCTAGGGCCTACGAACTTTAAAGGGGCTTACGAAGAAAAAATAAAATATGTACATATGTATACAAAGAAAGCAAAATAATTTTATTTCAATATTGTTATTAATTTGTAATTTAAAACACGATTTAAAAAAAATTTTATTTAAACAATAACTATTTCAATTTAAAAATCATAATAAGTAAATGCCGTTTTGTTTGTTTACTAATTTTGAGAGATATATAAATGTGTTTTTGTACGAGTAAACTGTAAAATGCACTTTCACGATTCAAAAATTGTGCGTAAGGCAGGTCTTTTTTTCCTATTGAAATAACAATGCCTAAAACTGAAATAACAATGCCCAAACTATTATTATTTTACGCCCTAAAGCGTAAATATTTTTGACAACATCAAACGAACTCAAAAGAACAAAATACATAGTGGCTATTTCCAAAAAAATATACATATATTTACAGACATATATGTTTTGTGAAATTTTGCTTTGAGGAAATTGTTTAATTTAAGCATTTGTTTGTTTGTTTGTTTTTTTATATATAATTAAAATTAAATAATTTGGAAGAAATTTAGAAAAAAAATAACAAGCAAAAAATTACTTGAATTTAACGATTATTCAAAATACATTTTACAAAACACAATAATATACATATCTATACGATAGCTCAAATACAACTGAAAAATAAAATGTTTTAAATAAATTAATATAGAAATTTAAAAAAAATTGGTTGCTATAGAAATTTAGAAAATAAGTTGAAAATAAATATGAAAAGCAAAACTACTTGGATTAAACAATTTTCTCAAAAAATATTGTACTATTTTGTGTAAATATATGTATTTTAATTTATGCAAATAATACAGAATCTTACTCGTACAAAAAGTCTTGTATGTGATTCGGGCATAAAGCATCTTTTTGGCTTTCGAGTGATTGTTGCTCTTGGCTAACGCTTCGAGTAATAATTTCACTCTCAAGCGGAAAAGACATACTTTACGCCCTTAATACATAAAAAGCTGTTGTGTTATTTATTGTATTTTATGCTTTGCTCTAGCTAAAAATCTAGATTCAAAAATATCTTTTAGCCCTTTATGGCGAAAAAATATCACTTTTTTGGCCAAATAGAACATGTAATGTCACAAAAAAATTGATCTGAGAGCAAAATGGGGGCGAATCGGAGCAATTTTTTTGGCAAAAAGAATTCGACATAAATACAAGTTAGAAAATTAAACCTTGAATGATGTAAGCTTGAAAATTCGCACGCTGAGATCTGTTTGAATAATGCACATAGTTATTCACATGCGGGGCATTCTTTTATAAATCGAACAGATTTGAACAAAATCAGACCGACACATTTTTGATTTGGCTGAAATTTTTTTAGGGGTTTTATATCGAAAAATATAAACGTGTTCGAGGATTTTTTTGGAAATAGAGCGGTTTTAAATTTCGAGAATTTCACGATTTTTGGCTTGAAGACTTATTTTCAAAAATTAATAACTTCGGTTCTATTAAAGATAGAAATTTGTGTTGTATTTTATTTTCAAGTTAAAAGATGCTTTTTTTGAAAATAAGTAAGTCTTTAAGCCAAAAATCACGAAATTCTCGAAATTTAAAACTGCTCTAAATCTCAAAAAAAAAATCCTGGAACACGTATATTTTTTCTTCGATATAGGATCCGTAAAAAGCTAAATCAAAAATGTGTTGGTCAGATTTTGTCCTAATCTGTTCGGTATGTAAAAGAATGACCCATTTATGGAATTTCTTGTCGTCCCGCGCTCGATAAATTGATTTATTTCTAACAGTAAAAATAACTTCTCCATTAATAAAAAATACGGTTTTTGTAGAAAATTAAGCTTAGAATACGATGGTCATACTAAAAACTCATTACGTGGGTGGGGCAATGACTAAAAATCGATTTTAACAATTTATTTGTTTATAACAATAAGAATTTGTTAATAATTTTTATTGATTTTATTTTTCTTTAAATTGCATCCTTTTACTTTAAAATAAATTAAAATAGAAGTTTCTATCTAAATAGAACCGAAGTCATTAATTTTTAAAAATAAGTCTTCAAGCAAAAAATTACATTAAAAATTGAAAATTCAAATTGCAATGTTGAAAATCCAAATTATACTGTTCAGAAAATAATTCTGGTGTACTAATTTCTTTTTCATAATATATATTGTAATGTGCCTAGGGCCTACGAAAGATTTAAGATGGTTCTGTAGTAGACGCTGCGACCAACAATAGTCATAAACATACCCCTAGTTTCCTTATTATGTAAAAGAAATTGTTAAAATTATTTCAAATTTAAAGAACAAACATGAAAAAAATTAACCGCAAAATATTATCATTAAATTAAATCAAAAAAGAAATAATTAAATTGTACTTAATGTTGAATTGATACATCGGGGTCACCAATTATATAGCTAGTTTTTTTTGGAGATAATTAATTTCTTAATCTCACTATTTGTGAAATTCGAAGGTTAAACCTTTCGAAGGTTAAACCAGGGATATTTTTACCCCATACAAAGCTAAGTAACTTGTGTAGTTATTATTGACTGCTTCCAATTAATTGATATCAATTTTTACCAACTAAGTTCAAATCCTTTGGTAGACACGCTATCAACTGCCCCCGGCGTCGATGTTTAGGTATTTATAAGGTTACGAGCTCGAATCCCAACCGAAACACTTTTAGAGATAAAGGTTGTTTTTATTCAAAAAAATAACTGTAAGGTTTATTCATATAAACCGAAAAACTTCCGTATTGAAAAATTCATGTGATTCACAAATAAACTTTGACATCTACATGTCGTAAAATTGATTTCAATTGATTGGAAACAGTCAACAATAACTACACAAGTGACGTAGGATTGTATGGAGTAAAAATATTCCTACTAACCCTTCGAATTTCACAAATAGTGAGGTTATAAAATTAATTATCTCCTTAAAAAACCAACTCAGAATTGGCCTGTTAAAAAAATACTTTACAACACAAAAAGTCTGAAGACGAAATAAATCTATATAATATATAGCTAGCTAGGTCTAAAGACCTAGACAACGCTGGCGTGATGACATCATCCAAGACCTTCGTGGTATAGGATGTTGAAACTGGGATGGAATGAGAGGATGGTGAGAGGATGGTCATGGAATGAGATGATTGGAAACTGATTGCACAGACGGCAAAATCCATCCATGGGATGTAAACGCCAGTGAGAGAGAGAGAAATATATAGCTGGCATTATTCGGCCTCTATGTTTTTCCTGTGTAAAGTAAAACCAATGGGTCAAATGCATAGACCCAAATTTGGAAGAAAAAACAAAAAAAAAATAATAAACTTCAGAGTTGGAAAGAACCTAAGAATCATAAATTATTAAGAAAACACCGCATGTAATAATTAAAAATATAAAAAATTTAATAATGAAAATTTTCGCCACAAATTCACTATCGTATCAAAAAGCAACAAAACATATATCTAAATTCAAAAAACTAAGAGAATTTCAAGAAAAAACATCATCACCACCGAACTATTCATATTCTGATCTCTCCAATATTACCAACTACTATCACGTTACCAAATTGCACCATTCTGCTTCAAAAATTCTTGAATTTGTTATTCAAAAATAATGTATGACTTACATTGACGAACAATATAAAATGAAAGTTGTTTCAATTTTATGAAGACGAATTTTATCACTTAAATAAAAACTTCTACATATTTCATTCAACAATTCAACCGACATTTATAAAAAAAAATTTAACCATTTATATGACATTTATTTCCAATTCACATTTCAATTATTTCTTTGAAAAGAAAAAAAAATTATGAATTAGTTACCATAATATCCATTCAAACTGCACCTCTAGCAATAAATAAATAAATTTAAAAGAATTCATTAAGAGGAATAAGTGATTGTCATTCTTTTATATTTAATCCATTTAATTTAAATATTAATATTCATTCTTATTCTTTTCATCCGTCAACCTCTTTGAAATATAATAGATGATTCATTAGATTAGACAACTATATTGCGAATGTATACAAATCAAACTGATAGCGAACGAGTTTGATCACATTTTCAAAACGCAAATCGAATGAAACAAACATTTTGTTTTTACTTACACGAATTCCAATTTGTCTACCTTGTTAATAATATGCATAAGGTCACTTTCGAATTAAATAATCTTGTGACTTGTTGTTTTGAAATGAGTTTTTTTTTTTGTAATGTTAACTTATCTTGCTGTAGCTCTTTAGCTCAAAACGTTTTAAAGTAAAAAATTCGTACAACCACTTACGTAATACAACAAACTTCATCGTTTTTTTCCTTTTTTTATTTTCAGATATCCAAACAACAATCTTATTAATTTAAACGCACCAACAAACCATCAAAAGAAAGTTGATCGAAAGATTGCGACATATTCGCATAAAATTTTTGAAAGACGCACAATCATAAAAATATTAAAAACTATATACTCGATCGCGCGGTTTTTTTTTAGTTTTACCCTCAGCGAAACTATATCGACAACAAAAGAAACAAATTTAATTAAGTAAAAGAGTTTAGTGGTAAATACCAACAATAACGGACGACGTGAGTGAAATATTTGTTGAGTTTTTTAATTATTCAAAAAAATAAAATTAATATTTTTTGTTTATTTATTTACGTTATTAAGTGAAATAAGTGATGATTTGTTTGTTATTAAAATAAAATGTTTGCAATTCACGTTAATATTTAAACAAACAAATAAATTTGAAAAAGAAAAAAAAATTATAATAAATAAATTCCTGTGTGAGAAGTGAAGAAATAAAATTAAAATAATAATAGAAAAAAAATCATGGCTCTAGTGAAAAGAAAATTAAATAATTTATTATTAATAAATTGTTTAATATTATTTTATATTAAATTTATCAATGGACATGTTGCATTAACATTTCCACCAGCAAGAAAATATGATTTGGATTTTTTGGATACGATAAGATCTAAAGGTCCATGCGGAATGCCTAGAGGTGAGTTTTATTTTATTTATGAAAAAACGAAAATTAATAAAAATAAATAAAATATAAGCTGATTAACATACATTAAAACTGACGCATGATATCCAACTGTCATAAGGGTACACACCTTTATTATTTACATAATAAATAAAAATTCCGATTTCTTATCCTTACCTAAAAATATTTTTAAATTAAATAATAATTGTAATCTATCGACTCAGAAGGTGGTTTTTATGCAATATTTTTACTCAATTGGTTTTATACAACTTGTTTTACGTAAAAAAATTACAGTTACAATAATTAGAAATCAATAACTGATACTCTATACTTACTTATCCATTGATGCATTAATAAATATTTGTTACTAAATAGATACATTTTAGAGCTAATAAAAATGAAAGTTATTATTATTTACCGCATCTTACATGATTTCTATAAGATAATTGAAATCAACTACTGCAAATCGATTTGTTGTTAAATTGGAGTAAATAAAACGCGTAAAACCGTTTAAAATATTTTGAACAACTTTGGATAAGTTGTTTGAAGATAAACCTAAAACTAGAACTCCAACTGTTAAATATTTCCTGTGTATTGTTTATAAACTATCCAAACGTTTGCTTTATAAATTTTGATATCCATCATTAACTTCGGTTAAAATTAGCAAAATTGTAACAAACAATTAAGCCGTTAGAAAAAATTTTATTAAAAAATATTAGGAATTATTTCTAAGCAAGTTTGGGAAATAATTTGATTTTGTTCCAATTCAAAAACCTATTTGGGTTTTCTCTAAAAAAAATTGAAGTTTATTACAGAAAAAACGTTATAGGATTCGAACCAACAAACTCATCAATAAACCTGATTCGAATCAATTGTGATATTGATGAAAGTTAATTGATAGTAGTAAAGGAAGAAAACCATATCAGATTTGATATAATTAATTAATTAAACAAAAGCGGTTTCATTATTTTTTGATAATTATTACAGGAAGCTTGCGTAAGAATTATTAGAACTCAAGTAAAGTTTTCGGGTCTAATTCTAATGTTAAATTTTCTTTTACCTAACGGTGAGGTTTTTATTTCACTTTGCGTTGATGCTATATTGATAGAAAACGGAAATGATTTTTATCGAAACTACATATATTTTGCTGTAATTATAGAAAAGCTTCAGTCCACTAAAAAATTGCTCAGAGTGCAAGTAGCTGTCAATCTATGTCTTAAACTATCGATATATGTCTATTTTTTTGATTGAAAAAATTAATGAATAACATAACAATGCAAATTCGAACTTCAATCTCCTCGATGAAGCAGTTCGAATTGAGATAAGATAATACAAACCGTTGATGGATTGAAACAATTTTATGCAATATTTAAAAATATAGTTTTTACTGTTTATTTTTAATTTTTAATTTCATTAATAATAATATAAACTTCCTTATAGTAACAATTTGAATTTGATTTTTTATTTTATTGAATATCGTTTTCGACTTACGTCATCCTCAGTTCTTAAATTATTATTACAATTTTTGCTTAAACTATTACTTATATATTATCTCAACTGCTATTTTTTATTATTATGTCATATATTTTGATAGTTTTAGTGTTGATTTTATCATTTAAAATGTTGCTATTGTTTTTATGTTTATATATTTCTATTTCTTCCAATCATATCTAGATGTTGTCCTTTTCTTTTTTTATGTAATATGGTTAAATTTGTGTGGATATTGGTGTATTTGTGTTTTTCTATTTTTAAATGTTGGGCATATCTGGATTTTGGATCGCTCTTATTAATTTCACTGGTGTGTTCAATAAATCTTTTTGTGAAGGACCGCCCCGTTTGACCTATATAAAATTTGCTGCAGTCATCACAGGCAATTTTATAAACACCTGTGTCTAAGGTTTGGGTTTTTTTGGTTTTTAGGTAATTTTCTATTTTATTTTTGTTTTTGTAAGCTGCAATATATCCATTTTTTTAAAAGTTTTTTGCATTATTTTGAATGTTGTTTTATTATATGTTACGCCTATGTATTTTTTGCCTGCTAAGTTTTCTTCAATCTTCAATGTTGTTAGGCTTTGCAAATTTTTCTTGTTTTTATGTTTTCTATTTAATGTGTCAATTATTTCGTTTTTACATCCGTTTTTACTGGCTATGTATTATATGTTATTTAATTCGTCTTGGTAATTTTCTGCATTCATTGGTTTATTGTTCAATCTATTGATCATGTGGTTGTATGCAGCTAGTTTATGTTGGTATGGATGATGTAATTTAATATTTATTGTTTGATCCGTTTGGGTTGGTTTTCGGAATATTTGGAATGTGTGTTTTGAATCTACATTTTTGATTGATAAATCCAAAAAATTTATTGTGTTATTTTCTTCAGTTTCTAACGTGAATTTAATGGAAGGTTCTATGCTGTTTATGTATTGGTGTAATAGAGTAAGCTGTCTATTCGTTTCTTTGAATAATAAAATTATATCATCAACGTAGCGATACCAATAAATGATTTTTTCTTTGTGTGGATTTATGTTATTATGTTATTTTCTTTCAAAATCGTTGAGATATATTTCGGCTAAAGTTCCAGATAGTGAGCTCCCCATAAGTAATCCTTCTGTTTGTTGATAATATTCATTATTATGTGTGAAATACTTTTGCTTTGTTATTTTGGTTATTATATTTTTTATTTCTTGTGTTTATTTCTGTTGGGTTTAAACCATTTTTTATTAACATATTTTTTGTTATAGTTATTGTATCTTTTATTGGTATGTTAGAATACATGTTGGTTATATCAAACGATGCTAATTTTGCGTTGTGAGGTATTATTATTGGTTCTATTCTATTGATTGATTCTGTGTTATTTTTTACTGAATAACTGTTATCAAATTTTATGTGATACTTCAATAGTTTGTTTTTGTACTTCGCTATTCTGTATGTTGGTGCCGTGGTGAAATTAATTAATGGTTTTATCTGGTTTGTGTGTTTTTGGTAATCCTCTTATATTTGGTACTGTTGGTTTTATCATTTTGTTATACCTTATGTTCTTATTACTTAATATGTTGATCAATTTGTTGATGATTGTTTTTATTTGTGCATTGAATTTATTCGTTGGATTTTTACTTAATTTTTCTATGTTCTTATTAATTATGTATTCATCTATCTTATTGTTGTAGTCTGTAGTTTTTAAGATGACTAATGCATTCCCTTTATCTGCTTTGGTTATTGTGGCATTGTTTTGTTCAATCTTGTTTTGTATACTGCGTATTATTTTTATTTCTTTTTTGTTGTTGGTTTTTGAATTGTTTAAGTTGTTATTTTTTTTTTGATATTTAATTAACTATTATTGATCTGATTTCATTTTGTTGGTGAATGTTAGTTTTCAATATTGAATTTTCTATTTTTAACAGGTTTTCATTTATTTCTTTTCTTGTGTTGTTTGGTTGTCCGCCGTATTTCAATCCTTTTTCCAATAGTTGAGTTTCTTGATTGTTAAATTGTATTTCGGTGTAATTTTCTATTCTATTGTTATATTGTGGCAATCTATATTGATTTATTATGTTATAATGGTGAGTTCCCATTTCTATTAGTTTTGATTCTTTTACCTTTTTTAATTTCGATTTTATATTTTCACTTTTCTTTTTTATCGTGCTTTCCATATCATTCTTTACCGATTCCATTATTATTTCGTATACTATTTGATGAATATTACAGAATTAATCAATAGAATAGAAACAATAATAATACCTCACAACGCAAAATTAGCATCGTTTGATATAACCAACATGTATTCTAATATACCAATAAAAGATACAATACCTATAAAAAAAAATATATTAATAAAAAATGGTTTAAACCCAACAGATACACAAGAAATAATAAATATAATAACCGAAATAACAAAACAGAACTATTTCACACATAACAATGAGTATTATCAACAAACAGAAGGATTACCTATGGGGGAGCCCACAATAATCAAACAATAAATATTAAATCACATCATCCATACCAACATAAACTAGCTGCATACAACCAGATGATCAATAGATTGAACAATATACCAATGAATGCGAAAAATTATCAAGACGAATCAAATAACCTATAATATATAGCCAGTAAAAACGGATACAAAAACGAAATAATTGACACATTAAATAGAAAACATAAAAACAAGAAAAATTTGCAAACCCTTACAACATTGAAGAATGGAGAAAACCTGGCAGGCAAAAAATACATAGGCGTAACATATAATAAAACAACATTCAAAATAATGCAAAAAACTTTAAAAAAATATGGATATTGTTCCAAGTTCAGCTAACCAGGATGTTCAACAAACAATACAACCTAAAATATAAAAAAAAGAATAGAATTAATTAATATAATATTTTATATTATACAATATTGTATATAATATTGTATAAACAAACAAACGTCAAAATGATATCCACAGCTGATCAATTTATATTTTATACCATTTAATATGGTGTTGCAAGATTAAAATTTATTGAAATTCATTAAGTTCAGTGGAATTCATTTCGAGGTTTTTTGTTGTAAACCTTACCTTATACTAAATTGGAAACCTTGTGTTTTTTTTTAACCGCGAAAATTGCAATGACTAATTTTGGAAAAAAAGATCGGTCACTTGCAATCTTACCGTGATTGATGTTATTACCAAATTAAATTTTATCTTACCAAGTTTACCAAGTTATGAAGTTTAATTAATCTTTAATTAATTTATCGAAAGTGTTAAAAAAAAGTTAACCATATATTGTAGTAATAATTTATGCAATATTTTTTTTGTTAAAATTAATAAAATACTTAAGGACAAATTTTAAATCCAGGGTTTGAACATTTTTATTGAACATTAATAAATACAATTTATTTATAATAAATTTTGAAAGAGTTTTGTTTGTTTATATTTTGTGCCATTATTTATAAAATTTAAAGATACAGGTCTCATCGATCATCAAATACAGATATATTGCAGCTTACAAAAACAAAAATAAAATAGAAAATTACCTAAAAACCAAAAAAACCCAAACCTTAGGCACAGGTGTTTATAAAATTACCTGTGATGACTGCAGTAAATTTTATATAGGTCAAACGGGCGGTCCTTCATAAAAAGATTTATTGAACACACCAGTGAAATTAATAAGAGCGATCCAAAATCCAGATATGCCCAACATTTAAAAATAGAAAAACACAAATACACCAATATCAACACAATATCAACACAAAAGAAAAGGATAACATCTAGATAGATTGGAAGAAATAGAAATATATAAACATGAAAACAATAGCAACATTTTAAATGATAAAATCAACACTAAAACTAACAACATATATGACATAATAAAAAAATAGCAGTTGAAATAATATATAAGTAATAGTTTAACCTTCACGTGAACAGTATCTACCCGGGTAGATATCACAGTTTTTGTAATTCAATAACTTTAGATATTTAGACATTTTCTTTCCTTTTTTCTTATATGAAAATTTTTACTGGTCAATGTGAAAAACAAGTAATTTTATTTTAAAATATATGCTTTTATTGTATGCTTACACAAAAGTAAAATAAATACACAGTTACGTTTGTTGATATTATGATTTATGTAATATCTACCGGGGTAGATATTGTTCATATTAGTCGCTAAAAATTTCCGTTCACGTGAAGGTTAAGCAAAAATTGTAATAATAATTTAAAAACTGAGGATGACGTAAGTCGAAATCGATATTCAATAAAATAAAAAATTAAAAATAAACAGTAAAAAGTTAATTTTAAATATTGCATTTTAATTCAAAAGTAACAAAAGCACACAAGCAGTGAATAATATGGAAAACCATAATAACACATATACAATTTTAGGCTTTGAGCCAAATATCAATACCGTCTTGAGTAATTATTTTCTAATAAAGAAGCCAACAAACTGGGTATGGGATATTTAGAGTATATTTAGCTTTTTTAATGCTCTAATCAGGATTACATAATATGTGTTTTAAAACTTTGCGCCCCACAGTTTGATTATCCACAGCCACCAAATAGAAACGGAACAATTTTTTCAACTATAGTGTTCTTACAAGACCCCAGAAACTTGAACAGTTGATTGTAGAATAATCCAGTTGTTTTTTTTTTAAATTCACTTTTTCGGTTTACACTAATATCACGTTCTGTATACAATTGTTTTTCATTCTGGAAGTGTGAAAATTCTCACAAAAATTTATTTCAAGATCAAATTCATGTTATGGACAACCCAAGAAGTCGATTTTTGAACCGTACCATTTTAGATCGACCTCATTTTTGGCATGAAAGTAGTATAGGTGAAAAAGCAAGCATTTTTAAAATTTTTCTTCCACAATATGAAAGTTCCAACTTTACCCTAAAGCATATTAATATTTATAGATAGCGTTTTTTGGTGTTATATATAGATATTAATTTTTGAAGATGTGCATCTTAAAAGTCAAAAATTTTAGTTTTAGATTAAATTTATGATCTTGGCGATCGACACTGAACCCGACCAGTTTTGATCGATATAATACTTGACAAAAAAGAAATAAAGGTGAACTAGAAAATTTTGTTTTAAAAAAAACAAAATGTTTGTAAAAAATACAAAGTGTACAAGGGCACAGCTCACCCGATATCAACAATTGTATATGTATTGAAACGGTAATTTATTGGTTTATCGAGAAAAAAGTTTCATAGTAAATCTTTGGGGTACACAGTTAAAAATATTATGAAATAAATATTTTAAAGATGGCGCTAATGTTTACGACAAGCATTTTTTAGCTTTTTTCTCACAATATAAAAGTCGAACCTTCCTTTACGACATTGCAAAATTTTAAGAAAAGGTTTTGTTTTTGTTCTAAAATATTGCTTTTAAAATACGAGAATCTCAGATCAAAAATTTTAGCTTAAAAACTAAAATGTTTATCTTGAGATGCGCATTTTTTAACACTGTTATTTTTAGAACAAAACATAACTCTATCCTTAAATTTTGACATGTTTTAGAGTCAGTTTGGAACATCAGCGACATCTTTTATAAAATTATTTCACAAAAATACTAAACATAAACAGTGTAAGTAAATAGTTTTCTGTGTATTTTTTAAACAAACTAATAGTCCGGTCAATTACCTTTCCAGCGCACATAAAACTGTTTAATTGCGTTATCCGCTTTCTAGTCCTTTGATTTCAAAGTAACCCCAACTTTGAAATTCCAGAAATGGAACCATCCTGTCCTCAAATTAAACACGTTAAAATTATTCTAAAAAACACATATTTTTGGTTCACCTCTAAGAAAGTATGTATTCGAAAAATGCTTGACTTACGAACTCTGCGACATCTTTAAAAATTTATTTCTTAGTATTTTTAGCAGTATAAGCAAAAACTTTACAGTGTATTTTTATTTCATTAATTTACCTTTCAATCCGGAAATGGAAATCCATATCCCTTTCCGGAATAGCTGTTCTTTTCAATTTTGATTTCAAAGATTCCTTGACTTTTAATTTTAAAAAATTTTTATGACCACCTCAAACTAAACACTTGATAATATTCCTAAAAAAAATTTTTTATTTCACTTTTAAAACTTGTATGCTTAGTACGAAGTCGATCTAAAATGGTTGGGTTCAGCTTTGGTCGTCCAGATCACGAATTTTATCTGTTTAGAAAAATTGGTCTGTTTTGTTACATTTATGACATTGCCATCATTCTATCATTTATTGAAGAGTCTTTGACGTCAGTCTTAAAGACGGCGCACTATTCGTCAAGTGGAAATTTCAGCCCAATATCTTCATTTCTGAAGTAAATCGTAGCTTCTGCACCATGTTCAATGATTTATTTTAAAACATGTTCAACGTATTATTCACACTGCTCAATAGCAAATCAGCTACAGATCGGTCCTTTTCGCTATAAATATATAGCTATTAAAAATGGATGCACTCATATATTATTGATAAAATATTAGGTCGAAATTAAAAAAAAATAAGTAATCATAGTTCTCTAAACAGATTGAACAATAATACTGACATAAAATATATTTTATAAATTACACCAATTTATTACCCAACATAATAGTTAATAAATTTAAAAAACATATATTTTAAATTTCTTTCAAAACAATTAACAGTCTGTATAAAAAATTTAAAATTAAAGAAAAAACATAAAAAATGCTCTAGAATTTATCAAATAAATTATGATTCCTATGAAAAAATTTATATTGGTCAAACCGGAAGAAAATTCATCAACAGATTTTTGGAACATTTTAATCTGTCGGTTGTTAAATTGTTCAGCGCAAATGAACGATCACAATAACGCCAATAACTATCAAATAAATATAACATGTAAATCAAAGATTCAATTGTACAAAAGAGTCAATTAACTTTTATCCCACGATCATTCAATACATTACATCTCAGATGTAATTAATTCATTCCAACTGTTTTACTTTCGTTTTCAAAATTCAAGATCTATACAGAAAACCAATAACAATAATAACAGGTGCATTCAGACACAATATGATTAATTATCTTACCCATATATATTTTTTGTTCGAACTAATAATAAATTATGTATCAAATTTATTGCATTCAAAAAAAATTGTTTTATAACTAATTAAATTAATCAAAATTCTAAAAATTCGCTTCTCATCTATGATCTAATGTTTGTTGTCTAAGAATGATTGCAGTATTGAAGACTGAGAAATATATGCTTTCAATAGATGTTCTTTTAACTACCTACTTGCGTCATAATTTTAAAAAAATAATTTTTTTTAAATAATTAATGTTATATAATAGAAATCGTGATTAGATAATTTTTGTTTGTATTTCATTTTATTTTAAATTCCAGTTTTATGTATGTTTATTGGTTTCACACTTTTCTTTTATTGAAGATAATGATTGAATGCATTTGAATTATGTATGCATCTGGTTTTATGATTAGCATAGTTTTCTTAAAGTATAATTGGCTTACCGAATGGTATGTTGTAAATATGGGTATGTGAAATCAGATAGAGCGACAGCGAAAAAAAAAATCTTGTATTATGCAATAACTTTATTTTAGACCTCTGCACAAACACATTCATTTTAAAATCAAAATACTCTTTCTTTATAGTGTCAAAACATAGTTGCCTTGTTTTAAATGTTTGACAGTATATAACACTAAAAACTTTTACCAAAACATCCAAAACATTGTACACAAATTAAGTGTGAAAGATAAGAAAAAGTAAAACAGAACGTTATACCTGTAAAACGTGTGCATGTATAATGATTTAACATTGCACACTTTATGAAGCAAAGAAAAAAAACGATGTTTTTTGAGGATGTTATTTTTTATAAAAGGTTTTTTTTTCAAAGGTTACTTGTTTAACATATTTTTATTTCAAAATTTATGCAAATTTATAATTTTAATTTAGAATAAACTTTTTTTTTAAATGCCTTACTTGCCTTTTTTGGACTTAATGTGGGTGGAAATCTCGGCTAGCGCCTTTGCAAACTCCACATGTGTCCAAAATCTTTAGCTTTACGTCCTTGCATCATAATGTACTATAATGTTTATAACATATTTTAATAAAGCTAAGGAAAATTTTGTTTAATATCTACGTGTTGCATGGAATAAAATAGTAATATGAAATGAGCTGTTTTCTATTTTGTTTGCTAAATACCCATTTTAGTGGTTATCCCATTTACCTAATATCTATTTAAATGTATTGTTCATGTCATAAAGAGAAAGAAAGGGTATTGCAAAAACAAAATGCTTACGGCACTCTCACTGTTACTTTTGTTGATCTGGACAAGAAATGGTTACGGAAAATTTATATTATAAACTGCATTTTAGATAAATTTGTAAATGAGTAGGTGAAATAGTTTCAAAGGTTTTAAGTCATAAAATATAGAGCGTTTTAACGACCATTTGAACCTAAGTAGATTTATAAAACTAATAAATCTTACTTCTATCACCTTAAAATTGTGGTAACAATAGTGATGATGTAAGGTTAGTCAAAGAAGATGATGATGGTTTAATAGATTTTGAAGATGAAGACACCGCAGAACAAGTAGAATATAACAACAACTTTTACGACGACGGAAACATATTATTTGAAAACGATAAAATAGCAGAATCTCGAGTTATGTCTTCGTGCACTTAAGAAATCGCCAGTAAGAACTAAAATTTTATCACCTACTAACTGCAGCAATAAAATAAATTGATTTTTGAAATTGCATTAATACTGCACTCGATTAGGCTCTGAAAAAATTAATGATAAGGATAAGGATATAGATATATTTTTAAGAAATTAGATTATTATCGAACCGCTTATAGATAGCAGTACAAAAACTGAGTAAAGAAAGGGCTACCGGTGTAACAGCTTAAGGTGCTTTTTACTTTGTACTAAAAAAATTAAACCAGATTAATACTCTTGCCCATGAACTATATTAAAATTTGAACAACGATGTTAATAGACGAAGGTAAAAGAATATCATAGCATTATTGTTATATTTGCATCATGGTATTTTTCCAAAAGGCAATTAGTTTTAGGTAGATTTCATATAAAAATCTACCTATTGCAATGGGCTTCATCTCGGAATTTCGGAAAAATTTTGATGCCAACAAACGACTTTATGTGATAAGCGGAGATGGAAAAACAAAAAAAAAAAAAATTATATATATATATATATATATATATATATATATATATATATATATATATATATAACGATATGAGGTATAACGGAATTTAGCGGCACTCTCACGGTCGCATTTTTCGACCTACACCAAAATAATTTTCTGTGTATATTTCAGCAAATAATGTCTTGGACAAGTTCGTGAACTGGCCATATCCGGGTACCGGTTAAGCGGCTAGAGCCTAAAAAGTCGAATAATCTAGGGCGCTATAACTTCCGTTTTAATAATAATATTTTAATAAAATTTAAAAATATTGAATATTTAAACCTTTTTCTATCATTTTTATCCAGATGACCACTTTGGCGTTTCAGGTTCCTCAAAAATCAGCTGTTTTAAAAATTTACTAAACTTTGCTGCCCTTGATCTAGCTGAAATGGCCAAGCTCATATTTGAAAACTTTTTTTCACGTACTTCAAATATAAATCTTTCTAAAATTTTCAAAAATAATAGTTTAAGTTTAACGGTTGAGACCCTACGGCTGTTGAAATAAAAACAAACGCAAAAGGCAATGCTTTCATCATGTTTCAGTTTATGTTATTTAAATTCATCTTAGCTTTTAAACATACTTTTCAACTATAGCCTCAAAAATTTTCAGCTTTCTAACCCAAAAGGTTCCATTTTTATAAGCATTATAATGCAACCCTTACAAGAAAAATATCAACCCATTTAATACCATAGAAAAATTATCAAAATCTCTTTTGTTTTTATTTTTTTTACTAAGTAACCGTTTGAAAAAAGATTAAATAAGAACAAAAAAACACAACAACAAAAGATGATTTTGAAATAAAGTTGTTTGATAATGTTTGATTATAAATTATGTATGATGGTATAATTGTAGTTGTGACGTAGTTCATTTGATCTTTGATGGATTTAATATGTTATTAAAGGTAGTTTAAACCAACTTAAATAAAACTGTTCCGAAATTGTATTGATGGAGTTAGTTCGGATAATGTATTTAATTTGGTTCGATAATTTTTTTGAATTATTCTGTTTCTACTTATATTTTTTATTTAAACTAATCTGACTTATCTAATTTTATTTGGACACAAAACCGTCTGACCCCGAAATCTACCTATTTCTAGCGGATATACCTGCCGCTGGGATTTTTTAAACTATAGAAGAAAAACGTGTTCTAGACCGAGTTGTGAAAACTTGACCATTTTTGATTTTCCTGAAACTTGGCATATTAATAGTATGGACAAAATAAAAAATACTATTTATTTTACAATTTTTTTAAAGTGCATAGTTTGAGCATAGGGGGACCCCAAAATGCATGTAAAATGAAAATTCTGCCAATCCGATAAAACTTTGAAATTAAATTGCTTTGGAATTAAAAAACTTTTTTTGGTTTGATAGATGATTAACTAGCCGTTTGAAAAAAAATTAGTTAATCGTTTTTGTAATTAATTTTTAAATGAAAATATTAAAAAAACTTTTTTAAAGATAGCGCTAGGGTCGAATATCAATTGGAATTTAATTAATTTTTTTCCTGAAAATTCTATCTTTACTCTGAAATATATTAAATTTACAAAGAGGTGTTAAGTTTTGTTCTTGAGATATTTTTTTTAAAGATTTAAAAGTACGACTAAAATTCTAATATTTCATCATTTTTTTCAAACAACTTCCATTAACAAAAAATGCTAAATTCAATTAAATTTTAACTTTTTTTTTTAAATATAGTTCTATCCTTACTTTAAAATACATCAAATTTACAAAGAGGCGTTAATTCATGTTCTTGAGATGTTTAATTTTAAAAATTTTTAGTCCGTTTAAAATTCTAATTGTTCATTATTTTTACGAACAATTTTTATCAACAAAAAATTTTAACCACTGAAGTTCGAAAAAATGATGAAAAATTCTAATTTTAGTTGGACCAAAAATCTTTAAAATTAAATATCTCACGAACACGAACTAACCCCTCTTTGTACATTTGAAATATTTTAAAGTAAGGATAGATAGAACTACATTAAAAAAAAAAGTAAAAATATAATTGAATTTAACATTTTTTGTTAATGGAAGAAAAAATGAGTTTGAAAAAATGATGAAAAGTTAGAATTTTAGTCGTGCTAAAAATCTTTAAAATTAAATATCTCAAAAACAAAAATTAAAGGCCTCTTTGTAAATTTGATGTACTTTAGAATAAGGATAGAACTATTTTCAGGAAAAAAATTAATTAAATTCCAATTGATATTCGACCCTAGCGCCATCTTTAAAAAAGTTTTTTTAATATTTTCACTTAAAAATTAATTACAAAAACAATTAACTAATTTTTTTTCAAACGGGTAACTGAAAGTAATAATCTATTAAACCAAAAAAAGTTTGCTGAAATCAGTATAGCCGTTCTTGAGCAATTTAATTTCAAAGTTATATCGGATTGGCAGAATTTTCATTTTTCATGCATGTTGGGGTGCATGCTCAAGCTATGCACTTTAAAAAAAAGTAGGGTCTGCGTCGGACCAGACGGTGGAAGTTATACTTCTTTGGCCATTCATTCATACACACTTAAAAAGTCCATGATTAAGTTGTGTCACTTAACTAATTTACGCCGCCATCTGAAAGATGGTTTACGAACCACATTTAACATTCAATTCGCAATAAAAATATATTAAAACTTTTAATTGAGATAAAAACTATCCTATCGAGTGTATATTAAGCGTAATAATATATAAAATAGTATTTTTAAGTCGCTCAAAAAAGAAACATAAAAATTGCCAAAATTTCCCATACATAGTTGTATGAAAAATTTAACCTATTTGGGTATTTGTTTTACGGACAGAAGAAAATAATATGTTTTTTATTCGCCTACATATTAAAGTGTTACTTTATTACTGTGATTTGCGGCTTTAAAGTATCACTTTTCAACTATTTATTATGTTGTCATAGCTACGTCCAAAAAAGTAAAAAGCATTTGTATTTGTTTAAATTCTATGAAAAATAAAAATTTTTATCAAAGCAACCCTTAAATTTAAAATTTCATTATCCAATTAAAATAGTTGTTATCATTTGTTATCATAGCAACACAATAATTTGGAAAAAATAATAAATATTTTGTCAAAGGTAACTTGTTCTACATATTTTTATTTTAAAATTTATGCAAATTTATAATTTTAATTTAGAACAAACAAATTTTCTAAAAATATTTTGCTTGCGGCGAATAAAAAATAGTATATGATGCACGGATGTAAGCTATTTTGGACTTAATGTGGGTGCAAATCTCGGCTAGCGCCTCGATTTGCAAACTCCACATCCGTCCAAAATCTTTAGCTTTACGTCCTAGCATCATAATGTACTATTATATAATATGCTTAATATATAGTCAGTAATAGTTCATAAAGTAATTTAAATTATTTTTTTGTAGTAAAATGAGAAATTTCATAGATAATTTGTAAAATTATTCAAGTTGTGGATTGGTTTTTGTGAACAATTAGTGAACAATTCAAGTTGTGTTTTTTATGAAATCCCATATAATTTTTTTGGAATTTATTCTCCTTTCCCCCTTTTGCAGCGCCATTGCGGCAAACACCGGAACAAAATAATCGCTCAATAACATATTTGATAGTCTATATCGTCGCCTTAATAATGAAACAACGTATGCTATTTATACGTTGTTTTTATATTATAGGTGCGCTGCATTCCCCATAAGGGTATCTTTGAATTGGCGTTTTTACATTTTCGAATTATTTTATGACTGGGGGTAAGAATTAATAAATTATAAATTAACGTCCATGCAAATGCATGCGCACATCAAACTTTAAACTCAAATATCTCGAAACTATACTTTTGCGTATACGTCATTTCATTATTAAAGCGACGATATGGGCCCTACACGGATGATTGAAAAATCGATAAAGCAGGTTTGACAGTAAACTAATTAATTTACGCCGCCATTTAAAAGTTTGCTTATGAACCATCCATATTTAACATTTAATTCGCAATTAAAAAATATTAAGGCTTTTAATCGAGATAAAAACTATCCTGTCTCTCAAGTTATTACCATTATACACATTACACACACTTTACAAAATTTTTGCGGATAATCGTCGATTATCCGCTTAGTATTCTTAGTCAAAAACAATTTGAACTTTATGTTTTTTGGTGATAAAGACGAGACTTATAAATCCATTATAAAAAAAAGCGTGACGCGGTTTCTCGACCAACACCCCATCAAAATGTGTACAACGAGCGTTAAAGAAGAATAACTTCAAAAATTGTAAAATAAGTTGTATATTTTATTTTGTTCTACTACTAATATGCCAAGTTTCAGAAAAATCAAAACTGGTCAAGTTCAAATCTCGACTTTTTCACCTCTGTAGATCACGTTTTTCATCTATTAAGAAACAAACATTTTCTATACTCTAGGAAAAAAACATCAGAATTGCAGATCAACGCTCAAACTCTTCTAATGGAGAGCGGGATCAAACTTCAGTCTATAATGAACTACAGAATTGTCTTGCTTCATATATACAATATAAGTAAAACTAAAGAAAAAAACGAAAATTTAAACGTTGATCAATCACTTCGATTTATGAACTATGGAGACAAATAGGGGTAAGCGAAACCAAATGTTGGATAATTCGTACGATTTATCGTTTACTATAAATCCTTCTAGTCCCTGGGCTGACGCCGATTTCATGTTATGATTACCACATATTTTATACTTTGTCAGGCACCTGTCCTTGACGTGTCCGAAAACTTTTGTTCTACCATTTTTCTCGCATCGGCCGTTTTTTCGTTTGGCAAGCTCCGAAAAAGGCCGATTGCCCGAAATCTTGTAATTTTTTTTTAACTATGGGGGTTGTAAATTTGTTTGAGAACACGTGGGTAACCTTGTCCGACAAAAATTTGTTTGCTATTGTCTAGTCTAGTCCGACAACTCAAACATACCAAAATGTCAGTTGTCGGACTCGACAATAGCAGACTAATATTGGTCGAACAAGCTTACCCTCGTGTTCTAAAACAAATTAACAATCCCCATAGTTAAAAAAAAAAATTACAAGATTCCGGACAATTGGCATTTTTCGGAGCTTGCCAAACAAAAAAACGGCCGATTCGAATAAAATGGTAGAACAAAAGTTTTCGGACTCGTCAAAGACAGGCGCCTCACGAAGTTTAAAATATGTGGTAATTATCACATGGTCCAGGCGGACCGGTCCAGGCGCCGGTCCAGGCGCCTATACATCCATTCGCATGCCGTGGATGTATAGTCATCCACGGCATGCGAACGGATGTTTTCAGTAGCCAACAATATAGTAACCAAAATTTGCAGTTCGTTAGCTCCTTCCACATTTAATGAATTAATGTTTGAAAATACTATTTTCTAAACACGAAGTTATATTGAATCTTACAAATGATTACAAAAATTCATTTTTCCTTTTTTGAAATTGAACTCATTTATATTTGTTTAACGTATTTTTAAGTTAAGTTGATTAAATATGTACAACTGTCCTGTTAAAAATTTGTTTTGTTTTAATTACCCAAATACCCGGGTAACGTGGGTACCCGGGTATTTGATTAAAATATCTACTACCCGGGTACTTAATATTCGAGTATTTTACGACCCCTTATTGACAATATACTAAATTATAAGGTTCTTTAGACTTTTAATTATCGTGCGCAATATATTTCAAATTATGAAATAAAGTGTGCAGTATAACTATAATAACATTGCACACGAAAAATCGACATATTCATACAGAGCTCTAATGTAAAACAAAAACAGGATTTTGACAATATACTAAATTAAGGTTGCACTCTTTATTTTTAATTATAGTGTGCAGTGTATTTCAAATTATGAAATAAAGTGTGCAGTATAACGATAATAACGTTGCACACGAAAAATCAAGACATTCATGCAGAGCTCTATTATTTATGAATACAAAAGTTTTTGTTTTTTTATTCAATTTATTAGTTATAAAAAGAAATGAAATTAATGGTAAACGGAAATACATTACTTCTATGTTAACTATACCAACTTCATGTCAATTAGGAGAATTGAGAAAATATTATTGGATTAAATGTACTAAACAGTACATTCCTCTACCTTCAAAAGATCCAGTTGAGTCCCTAATACAATTGCCCCTAGCACCACTGTGACCCGGCATTGTTTGCCCACTCATTCAAAGATAATCGGCAGGTTAGTGTTGTTTTGAAATTGTTGCTACTGCATTTGGCGAATTTAATACAGCTCCGCTGTCCACATAGATGTTGATATCTCTTGATGATATATTACATTATGTTTTAACCATTTCAAGGTTTTATTTATCGCGTCCATCTGATGTACGAAAAGAAAGGTTGATATTTAACTATTTTGAGAACACTCCTCCTCTCATATCGCCTTCTCCACCAGCCCTGCATGCCTCCTGGGAGAAATTCTGAGAGTCACGAGAGTTTGCAAATTTTCTTTATAAGACCTAGTCTGAGAGAGATGTGGTTATATACCACATTCGCCTGGGCCTGGCTCCACTCCTTCAAACTTTCACTGGATGATATAAGGGTATTTAAACTTTTTTCAAAGCATAGTCTAGGCGGGATGTAGTCGATATTTTCTTGGTTGAGTTGTATTGGGCGTTATCTGTAGACCAAGAACATTGGTGACTAGAAGATCCAGAACGACCGCCATTGCCCGAGAGAGCGTTGAACGTATCACAACACACATAAACTGGCAGGCCATCCTTGCACGTTTTCTACCGACTTCAGGTTGCTACTATTGTACAGTGCAGTCCATCATATGTTCACACCAGACATTAAAATCAGTCTGACATCAGATGTGTAAAGCGATTTGGAATATATGGGGTGCCAAACCCCATATTTTCTGTGGCTTTTTTTACATGAATATAGGCCACCGACGGTTTTTTATTTTTTCCTAATATTTGGTTTCCAGCTGAGTTGCCTATCCAGTATGATAACTAGGTATTTAGCTTATGCTGCAAGTACAAGATTATACCCTTTCAGGATGATGGAACCGGTATCAGAGACCCTTTGTTTTCTGGTGAAAAGAACCAGTTCTGTTTTTGAAAGATAAATTCATAATTCTCATTTTCGGTCCATATCAATGTTATTGCCAGAGCTGTTAGAATTCGATCATTTAACATAGTCGTGCATTTAGTCGATACGGAAATTGCAACATCATTGGTGTAGGTCGTTACTTTAAAGCCATCTAATACCCACTCTTTCATTAAACTGTTAATATCCAGGTTCTATGGTGGACTCCCCCAGCACAGTGTTGAAGTTCATGCATAGGAGCATGCGTTTTATCAACACTATCAATAATTTTTCCACATCTACTTTCATCTATGCCATAGCTCCAGGTAATATATTATTAAACGCTCCATTGGTATCCAAGAACGTGGTCAGAGTGTATTCTTTACGCTTCGAAGAATGTTGGATGTTGCGTTCTAGAGAATGCAGCATAGTATTCAGTGTTTGAGAGCGAAAGATGTTAGACTGATCGATCTAAGGTCGTTAGGATGACAACAAAAAGTTCTCCCGCCTTAGGAATAAAAACTACGTTGACTTTGGTCCATTAAGCAGTTACATGAGACATCCAAACACAGGCAATAAAAATTGTTTTCAGCCAACCTATAATCAGTGCCGAGGTGTTGTAGCTCAGCGTGTACAACCTTATCAGTATATCAGCTGATTTGATTGGTTTAAATTGTTGAGTTGCTCAGAGAATCTTTGAGTCTGTCACTGGATCCTTTGGGAATTCAAACAGATAAAGACCTAACACTTTCCCCTGTAGTCAAGGTTTACTCACATCCTGGAGGATGTGTGTGTCCATGAAGAGCTGGTAGCATCCAATTTAACCGGATAGCCTGGTATTGTTGGCTTGGTTGCAAGGATTTTCCTGAGCCTAATAACTGCTAAACGCTGCTTTTAGCTAAGAGCTGCTTCTCTCTATGAAGGTTCCATCGTGGAGGTTTCTGTTTTCTTAGGTTTGCTTAGTAGGTTAGCAATTTTAAGAAATTTTTTAGATTTCGTTAGATTCCCTTCCAATCTATTGAGGTGTTCAACCGTGTATGGGGGTTATTCAACCGTGTATTTCAATGCTGTTTGTGAGAACGTTGCCCCAAAATCTTTCCTATAGCAATTCCAATCCGTTCTTTTGCAGTTCTTAAAACTGGTTTATTGACTAGTTGTATAACTAGAAAGAATTGAAGGTAGTAGTAGTTTGAAAAAGAGTGTTCGTCCGACATCTTCCACTTGTGTTGTAATTCTAGTGGGAGTGGGGATCGTGATGGGCCTCGTTTGAAACAACGCTTCGTTTTTCAACCCTTTTTGACTGGGTTGTCAAAATCGGTAGTCCTGTAACGAAGCTGCTGTCCCATCTCCGTAGTTTAGAGTCGCCCTTCTTTCTCACGCGCACTAATTTATAATAACCAGAACTTTTGATGTTATTTTTTTTACGTTTTTGTTAAACCCAATTTCTTATATTCAATTCGTAATCGTCTCTTACAATAATTTCTGATTAAATTTGTCATAAAAACAGTTGTGCAATCTCCTTAATTTGGAATCGCTCTATTTCCCAAAAAGACCAGAAAAAAATGCACTGATTTATAAATCAAGCAATATGTTACTTCTCGTTTACTATAATTTCATGAACTTTAGAAGTTGTTTTTACTTCTTTATTAAACACAGTTTCTTGCCTCCAATTCGTAATTATCTCTTACATAATTTTTTTCAGTTTGTTATGAAAAAAATGTGCAAACTCCTTAGTGGGTATATTAATGAGCGAAAAGTTCTCAAGAAACAAACTTATCGATTTGTTATTTTTTACAAACGGCCGTTAATATACTATAAATAGAAGCCAATAGAGGGTTTCTGTCTCTTATGTCTATTATTCTCTCGTGAATATCAAAATCAATGAATTTATTTTGAACTCACGTTTTCTTTCTTAAAATTAAGTAGTAAAATTTTTATCTAGACAAAATTTAATTAGTGCAATTAGCTAAAAATTTTTTATTTAGTACAATTTACTAGTGCAATATAGCAAAATTTTATATGTTTGTGCTGTAACAAAAAACCTCTCAATTCTATTCTGTGCTAAACGGTTCACAGCTGTATGCTGTCGATTGTGATTTTTGACGTTTTACACATTGAGTTTTGTTTTTTGGGTGTGGTTTTCTTTCAACTTATTACAAAAACTAATTAATTTGATAATAAAAATCAATAAAAACAAAGAAAATATGAAAAAAAAAAAGGAACCAAAAACTCTTGTTTGTACGTATCTACAATGTGTACCATAAATCTGTGTTAACTAATATTATAAAAATAGGCAATAAACTGTTAAATAAAATATTGAAAAAAAATCATAATTGTTCGCATGTCGAGCGTTTATCATACTTTTGTGTTAGCGAATATCGTACAAATAGGCAATCAAATCTGGTAAATAAAATATTGAAAATAAATCATAATTGTTCGCGTTTATCATAATTCTATGTTAGTGAACATTGTAAAATTAGGCAATAAAAATCTGTTAAATAAAATATTAAAAATCATAACCGTATGTATGGAAAATTCTGTGATAATTTTTTATAAAAGAGACTGTTAGTCAATAAAAATCGTAATTGTACTTGTGGAAAATTCTGTGATAATTCTTTTTAAAAGAGGCTGTTGGTCAATAAAATCGTAATTGTATTTTTGCGACGTAAAAGTAATAATTATGTGATAACCAGTGTCTCAAAGAGAGGAGATCAACAAAAATAAATCTGTAAAATAAATAAAATATATAAGTATATGGCTAGGGTTGTTATATTTCTGGGATAGCGAACGTTTCAACGTGAAGTGACCATGTGATTGCGTCCGGATGGTGAATTCGCCTTGGTTGGCAGTCGACATTAAACGATTTATCACATGCCACGATTGCGTCCTGTGTGCTGAATACTGCAGTACATTTCCGTATCAACCATTTTGGATTTTGCATTTGGTGCCATCCTGTACGCTGAACTTCCGGAAGAACAACCACTTCCGTGATCATCAAAAAAAATTTGCTGAAACAACTTCCCAACATTTCCGTTATCCGGAAGGCCGAATAATAGGATATTTCCTGAATATTAACAAGTATTGCCGGCGGAATTCCACAAACCATATACTGGATGAGGATGCATGAGTAAAGGGGCTCTTTGAGGCGGGATCTGGACTAACTATGGGGTGAGTCATATTTTAACTTTGTTCTATGTGTGGGTATGAATGATTGTGGATATGTATGTAGGTGTATGAGTGTGTATATATGGTTGTGTGGATGTGGATACGTATGAGAGAGTAGCTTGTGTGTCTGCCAGAATCTAATTGGAACCATATAAACAGGAATTTTACATAAATATTGCAAAACTTATTGATAAAAACTTATAAATAATTAAAATTAAAAATGGATGGCTTATTAATATTCACTCAAGCAATTGTTTTGGGGTTCATTACCGAATTTGATGATGGAATGAAAAACGAAATTCATGAAAAAGAATGCCTTCATTCTATTGTTACCTTACCAATGAAGCGGATGAAAAAGAATGCCTTCGTTCTATTGTTACCTCACCAATATTTAATCCAATTATTGCATCTCAACGGATAATGTTTTGCCAATTCGATAATTGGTATACTACATTACAAAGTGCAAATGATTACAATATTATTTTTGAAGAATTTTTTTTGAGTACTTTTTTTTAATTTGGAACAAAATTAATAGAAATGTTACAACGGCATATGAGAATATGCATCTCGTTGGTTAAACATATGTGTGGACCAGATGTGATTGTGCTAAAAACAATTTCCAAACAGGGAGGTATATTGACATCCTTGCTTGATTCATGGACTGAGTTATACAAGTATGATCAGCCTACACTAGTAGAAGCAGTTGAACAGTTTGTAGTAACTGATGCTAGAACAATTGCATGGAAAGCATTACAATCGGTTACCAAACAGTTAAAACACGATCCTCTCTCCTGCACTAACTGTTGTTAACCATCAATATTAGTCATTATATTCAAGCCGTCGAGCACTAGATCTTTCGTCGTCTGATATTCTTTTCCTGAATTTGTTTCCGTCATCAAAACATTCTGTATACTGGTGGTACCTCTCCTAATGTGCATATCCACAGTTATGAAAATTATAACAGGCTAATCTACTGGATTGAATATGGTAGTTTGGCCGTATCACGTAAAGTGAATGCGCGTATGGGCATGGATGAGTGTGTGAGTATGTGTGCGTGAGTATATGTGTGTGTGAGTATGTGTGTGTGTGGGTGTGCGTGTGAGGGTGTTAGAAATATGGTGCTGGTTGTGGTGATCGCGGGTTGTTCATATACGGATGTCGCCAGAGTCTACTGAGTTCACTTGCCTTTTTATATATCCGCTTATTTTATCATGAGACACGCGTACTATACCGGTATTTGTGTTGGAGCAGCAGGTATTCTTCTTTCGACTCCACTTACTGAAGCTAGTTTGGGGCTTTATAAATCTCACTAGGTGCGCAGCCTGCTATGCCACTTCATTGAATTACCAATGAAGCAGCGCTTCATTACAGTCTACCATATATGATATATTTTTTCAGAGACAAAAGACACGTCTAGGACTTCTGCTCTATTTCTGGTGTCGAATTTTTGTTTGCATACAATGAGGTTAGTGGTTAGTAAATTATTAAAAATTGACTCACCTCTTTTGATGGTCATTGAACCTTCCCAGATGACATGATGAGCGTTGAAATCACTGGATATAACCGTTACAAAATTAGGTAAAAGTTCCGGGGAGAGTGGTTCTTGACAATCATACGCCATATACCACTAGACCAACTAGAGTGGTTTTGGTTGATCTTCACGCTGATGGTGACCATATCGTTGTCACTATAGTTAGGTAATAAGAAAATATTCTAATAATTTTAAGATAAAATACAAGCTCTTACTTTACCATTGTTCCTCAGATAGAGGAGTTTATATTTGAGAGTTTTGAGCCCGGATACTGATTTCCTAGATATCCATGGTTCCTGAATTACGGTTCCCAATTATATCCTCACTCCAGCTTGAGAGTCGGTTAGAAGTGCCATTGATGGAGCTTTGGGGTGGTGAATGTTAATTTGGAGCTTTTTTAATATTACAACGGATTTATTTCTACCTCCACCATAGTAGTGTCGCTATCCCTACCAGATTCGGATGACATCCTCAGCTCATTCACGTGGCCGTGCCATGCCAAGCAAACATTTTAATACAGCATAGTCTTGTTCATCGTCCAAATTTGTACAAGATTGCGCCAAACATTTCCACTCGGTTTCCGAGCCAGTTTCCTAAAGAGAAAGAGGCTCCGTTAACAAAGGTTCAGCTGCTGTTGTGGTATGGGTTTGGATTGCGCACTTACCACAAATGTTTAAAGGTATGGTCCGCAATCTGCAGTAGATCTCTTCATTGGAGACGGCCAGATGGGCAAACGACTTGTTGTTTTGTTAATAACAACGATTATTTGTCCTCTGCCGCCCCTTCTACTCTTATAATCTTCCAATTAGAAGTCAGCAGACTTTTGTTGCTCATACAAATATTCTCAAGGATGCCCTCGGGATTCAAAGGTTCCACCGGGACTGTTATTCAAGCTCATAGTCTGCTGCGAATTTTATCTCATTCAACCACCTACGGATACGAGTCTGGTCAAAGCTCCACCAAGGAGTTTATGGTCATTTTGTAGAGCAAGAATAACCGCAGGTCCTCGTATGCTATCAACTTGTAGAACCGCTTGTCCTATCCTGCATCCCAGAGCAAGGTGATGGACCGGGGTTCAACCTAAGGATTGAGCCGAAATTAGTTACCACCGCAATTTCCACTCTATCCCATTTTTCATAAGTAATGAGGCCATTTTTACAAAACTTTGCTGAAACAAAACAAAAATGTAGTTGCCAATAATTCAGCTGGTTCCATATTTCTTGGCTAGTGATATCTCACAACTATTGCCAGTTGTATGTGATATTTTATGTTAGCTCGTATTTCAATAGCAGAGCCTGGAGTACGCGGGGTTGTCACACCGGTAGATTAAAAATAAAAAAAGTTACAAAACAATAAAAGCTGATCCCTCCATGCGGACAAGGTTGCTTTAGTTTTTATTTTTGTTTTGTTCCATTTAGCAAACACGAGTTGCGGATTAAAAGATGTTCATCTGCATAGAGATCCACTTATACAGACAAGGCTAGGTTATTTGACTGCGCCTCGAGCTTTGAAAATCTTAGCACGATACGTACATAGTGATAAAATTAAATAAAAAGTTAATCTTTCTAGTATTTCATAATAGTATTTCAGCTACACATAACGCTCCAGAAAGATAAAAGTTGAAAGAACGTTATGCACATATATACAGAGAACAGAAAAAACAGCGGAAAAAAAAAGAACAGACTGGATTTTTTTTTTAATTAGCAGACGAATGATTCTAAATATTAATATACCAGTTTGTACAGAGGTTTAAATTCAAGTTAAAGTAAAAAGCAATAGTAGTGTAAACTGGGATCGTTAAGCGGTCTGAATCGTGTCCTTTCAATTTTTTGTAAAATTTTTCATTTGCTATTTTGAAATTTCCATGTAACACTGAATGTTTTCAAAACTAACAATTGCAAACGTACGCACCGCACCCACTAGTTACCTGTTACCAGACCTGATAAGAAATGATCTATAACTCGGTTAAAGTTGCAATTTTTTTATTGGCTCAATACTAAAAAAATGGGCACCAGATGTAGTATTTTTGCTTTTTTTGTACTTTCACTTGGTAGTACCGAATGGTAAAGGTGGTAAAATAAAATTAAAAGTTGAACTAATATGTATGCCTGATTATGGCATCAATTTTGATTCCAACAGAGCTTACAACGATGCTTAAAAATATTTAATCATTCTTGTTTCCAACAATAATCATTCAAATCCCTTTCTCTTTTAAAAATACCAAAAATGTGTAAATTTAAAATTAATCAACAAATCTATGATAACAATAATCAACCAGCTAACAAAAATATGTCAATTAAAATCTAAATAAAATTTGTCAAAATATTTTCCATTCAAAGTTTATAAATAAACATAACACAAAATTCAAAACCAACATTAAATTTTGGGTGCGCACCTGTTGAAGTTATGTTAGATGTAACGTTAAGATCAAAGTCAGTTTACATTGTTAGATATGATCAACAGATATTATCTTAAAACATAAAATAAAACATATTAAGAAAATATAAATAATATACATAAAAAAAACATGGAGAAATTTCAAGGAAAAGAAAAGCAAAACTCCAAAAACCACTTTTACACTTGTTTCCAATTTGTTGTTGTTGTTCCTCTGTTAATGTTATTATAAAACTCATTCACAAGATAATAATGAAAATAATTATTGTATTACGACAGTTGATTTACAGACAAAAAAAAATTAATGATTTAAAGAATACTAAACAACAAACTGTAACACCAAAAGCACAAGACGACAATCGACGTACAACATTAAGATTATTCGTTGAGATAAGAGAAAAATATTTTAGTTATTTTTTTTTGTTATTTGTGTAATTTAAAACAAAATAAAAGTGAAACTTTTTTTTTTCATTTTATTATTTATATTTTAATAGCGGTTTTGATTTATTATAAAGTGAAATCAAAAGTTCGTAAAATGTTTTTTATGGGAGATGTTTAGTATTTGTATTATTTTAAAAAAAATATAACATATTTGGTGACAGCTTTTTTTTGACGTCTTTTCAAGTTTCAAAAGCTTCAACAAAGAACGTGAGTAACGTAAGTTTTGATTTTGGTTTATTTCATACGGAACTACTTCAAACATCTTGGTGGGGATCACCAATTTCAGCGTCGAAAAAAATTTCTGCAAAATTTCTTTTAAAACGCAAACCTTGGAGAGATCAGCACTTTTTGGAATTTTTAAGTTCTAAACCGAAATAACAGCAGACCGGAACACTGAAATAATTAATAGTCTATTACTGCATTAAAAACGTGATTTAAAGAGAGGCTCAATTTGATTGGGATTAATTATATATACCTCAATTTGTGATAACGTCCAAAATGATACCAGTTCGGACCTTTCTTCAAAATAACCATGTTTACTTCATATTTAAAATTTCTTGCATCTCGATAACTAAGGCCAGAGCTGAATAAAAAGGTTTATATCGTTTTGATATAGTTTGCTTAAAAACATGAACTTCCGCCACGTTCAACTCTTTTATAGTGTTAAACATCGAACTTCTTGACTTTCAAAGGCCCTTTTGCTACCGGTACTCAATTTTAATAGGTTAAGCTGCGCGAACGTAATCTATTTTTGGTGATATTCTAAATAACACTGTAGATCGCTGAGGTTAAAATTGCATGCTCGGTCAGCATTTGGTTTGCGGATTTTTCTTATAAGAAAAACAAAAGCTGAATTTTTAAAAGCAAAAACAAAATTAACAGAAAAACACAACCTTTAACCAACCAATACTAAACGATACACTCTGGTAACAAACCACGAGAATACTTTACCGCTAGCGAAGGAGTGAAAAATTCAAATCGGTAAAAGGAAATAGCCAATCCTAAAATTTCTTTCAACAAAAGTGATTAACTCTTGAAATCTGTTTAAAAACAACGTCAGCTGACCAAAGCAATACCTCATGAGCATACATTAAAATCTCATAAAATATTAGTATATAGTTGTTCAATTTAACATAAATTAATTGTACATTCCCACCATACAACTTAATCAAATCATATGACACATTCGAACATGTAAAAAAAGGCCTTGATTTAAAATTTTCTTACCAAAACAAATTCAATAACTAACATTCTAAATGATCATAAAACCTGACAACTTAGAAATAAATAAATTTTCATAAATGGTTACTGCAAGGTTTTTCTTCATACTTAAACGATTTTCCATATATACAAAAAATTAATGTCATTAATTATAAAAACATTTTCTATTTTTTAAAATTAATTAACAAACGATTCGATAAAATATCGTGACATCGGGACATCAAATCTTCAACATTTATATGATATTGCAAAACGTATATATATAAGTAGAATAAATTTTTATCCATATCCAATAATATACTGATACCAGAAATGTTGGCACCATAGTACTATTATAACCTTGGTCAAAAACAAAAAATAATACAACTAATTACTAAAACAAAACAAAAATAATCTTAATCCTTCAACCATTTAATTGTATTAAAAAAAATGGAATTTGTTTTTCTTTGGTTAATTTTTTAATGTTTTAGATTTTCTCGTTCAATAATTTTCAGTGTGACTTAATTCAATTATTAACTTTAATTATATTTTTATGCAATCGTAATCTTTATGTGGAAATAATTAAAACGTATTAATTGGCTTAAGAATAAATAAATGGTTTGAGTATGTTTTCGCTACAAGTTCACTCAATATGGGTTGAATGTGATAGAATTTTAAGTTTTTTATGCCAGATCACCCGTTTTATAGTGATAGATTACACGTGCCAATGGGTTACCGACATAAGGCCCGGCGCAAAAACCCCGGGGACAAAACGCCCGCCGACAAAACGCCCGGTGACAAAATCCCCTGAGGACATAAGGCCCGGCGACAAAATCCTCTGAGGACATAAGGCCCGGTGACAAAATCCCCTGAGGACATAAGGCCCGTCGACAAAATCCCCTGAGGACATAAGGCCCGGCGACAAAATCCCCAGAAACAAGAATCCCGAGCGACAAAATTCCCGGGGACAAAAATCCCAGGGACAAAGAACCCCACTAAATAAAAATACATTACTGCTGAAAATATCATACCAAAATCGTACATTTTATTCCATCAATAATCTCATGAATAATAATTTTTCATCATAATTGAAGTTGATATTTATACAAGAAACTTGAACAATTTACTAACAATATATATAACTCAAATTTAAGCAAATACAATACATTTTTATTGAAAAGAGCGCCGAAAACTGCAAATTACAAAATATTTGAGACTCTTACTTGAAAATTTGGCAATTTGTTGAGGAGCATGTTTTTACTCACACAACTTAGACTCAAATTAAGCAAATATAATGTTTTTAATTTTTTTTCAAATTATTTTTAAACGTTTTTCAAAACTTTACACTTGCAGCAACACCTTTCAAGAATAATAATTTTTCATCACCTTGATATTCTTGGCACAATCTTAGTAACCAATTTTCAATGCACTCTCGCTTCTTTTTTCTACTCCTCGTATCACCCGCGTGTATTGACGTTATCACATTCTCTTGCTTACTCTGTTCTAATTTTATACTATCAATAAATTTCCAAATAGAGACGTGTGAAGCTTGCAATTTACAGGAAAATCCATGGTGCCAGGCTTCTACGCTATTATTTGTACGTGGAATACTATTAAGTATTCCACGTGGAATACTATTATTCATAACAATCCCACAATTTCTTATCAAATAACGGTTTCCTCCACTTCTTTCCTATTTTTTCCAATCCATGTTCGCTCAAAATAATCGATCAATGGTGCTAACGTTTCCAGGTTTTGTCTAAAGTATGGTGATTTAATAAGCAATTCGTAACATTCCACTACATCATTTAGCGGCACAAGCGCTAAACTCACCCATTTCTTGATTTCCAACACGAATTCGGCGTTTTCCTTATATAGGGCTGATAACCCGTTATCCTGTACATTTCTCCAAATGCACTGACTAAAGTGAAAAAAACATCCATGTACGGTTGTTTCGGGAAATTTTTTTGAACAGCATTTAAAAAACTTTTTTCAAAATCTGAAATTATGTAAACGGGACTGAGATCGCTCTTCAGTTCTTTTATGGCTTGCAAAATGTAAACATAGGTGGATTGTTTTCGATTAGTTGTTAGAACATAAATCAGGGGTATAACATTATCATTATATTTGCCGTGAATCGTATAGAGCTGATTGAAAATCAAAGGCACAGTCTCGAATGTTCCGTCACATAACCATCCATCACACTTTTTTAGTATTTTCAAATTTTTTTTCGTAGTAAAGAGCAATATTCTGTCCTCTTCTTGTGCATACTCCCTCATCAAAAATTTCTCACCTCGAATTGTTTTTTTATATTCATCCGGTATCTACAATTCAGCAACCGAATTCGGATTCACTGGGATGTTTTTGTATTTGTTGCGCTCTCGTTGAACAATTCTATTCAAAGATTTGGTTTTTGGTAACGCCGCGATGCATATTTCTGTTACATTCGCGGTCACTCGATCAACGATGTTAGCTGGATGATCATCACATTGTACTGCTTGCTTCTTCAAGGAATTTTTCACTTGTCTTGCAGTAATATTGGATTCCTCTGCCACGTGACAATGCTGCATGTCAGATATTTGGAGCATATTTCCTACAACAATAGTTGAATTTAGACATACAATAATAGAAAACATTAAGTATTATTTGTAATTTTATTTGGCTAATGCATACCGTCTGTTTCTTCAGATGTTGTGTGAACTCTGAAGCATGTGTGAACACACAGCATTTTATATCCCTGTATCGTGTGCTCCATATCACTTTTTCACTCCTTTTTTGTTGTAAACTGTACGTATTATTCTCTAAAACGAGCAACTTTTTGCCCTTTTGACTATCGATAAACATTAGTGGCATTGTATCGCGAGATCTCACGGAAACTGATAATTTTTTTCATAAAAAGAATATGACAAAATTTGATCTAGTAAACCGCTGTCAAAGTTTTTAAATTGTAAAATTTTCGGAAATTTGGTTAGCAAACGTTGGTGAACATTTGATCAAAGGTCTGCAAGGTCGCAGAAGCGAGTCAAATAAAATTAATATAGAAACGAATAATTATACAACGTTGACTAAGGAAATTGAAAATTTCAGAAGTGGCAATAAATGAATCAAAAAAATTGCCAATATTCTTTCAAAATTTCAAAAATTGCCAAAAATGTTACAAAAAATAATTAATAATTAAATTTTTGAGTAGACGTATGTATGTGAAAGTCTCAATTAAAAAAACAGTTTAAAACCAAATAGAATTAAAATCATATGAATCGGGTCGTTTGGCGGTAAAAGTGAAAGTGAAAGGCGGAGTAGATCGGGCTTAAGCATGCTTTATCATATTTTGAAACTAAATAAAATATTATTTTTCAATTTGTTGCATGGTGTTTTGTCCTGGGCGTTTTGTCACCGCGGGGATTTTATATAATTCTTGTTTTCTATATTAATTATATAATTTTCTATATTAGTTATATAATTTTTGGTTTCTATATTAATTTTATTTGACTCGCTTCTGCGACCTTGCAGACCTTCGATCAAAGATAGCTTCAACCCCATCCCCACTCTCCACCCCCACCAACCCACCACAAACTTTGAGAGATGGTAAATTTCTTGTCCCGGGCGTTTTGTCGCCGCGGGGATAAAATATAATTCTTGTTTGCTATATTAATTATATAATTTTCTATATTATTTATATAATTCTTGGTTTCTATATTCATTTTATTTGACTCGCTTCTGCGACCTTGCAGACCTTCGATCAAAGATAGCCACCCCCACCCCCATCCCTCATTCTATGATCCAACAATCCAACAAAAAATTCATTTGAGACTCTACAGTTATTTATGAACTGCCCTACACCAGTGCTTCCTACAGTTTTATTTAACCCTTCCTACCTTACCATTGTGACAAAAGTAAGTGTATTTACAACGCTAAATACGCTTAGGCTTCAAGGAAAGAAATAAGCTGGCTTACATTAAGAAATGCATTTCTCAATACGAGAATTGCCTAAATACTAAATATAAAGCAGTTTTTGCTTAAAACAATAAATTGAATCATCAAATTAAACAAGCTTTTCTTCACATAAGTTATTATAACATTTCTTAAATTAAGAACTCAATATTCAAATCATAGCAATAGAATTAGTGCGTAATTTCAAAATATTTTTTTATATGTCAGCTTTTACTTAAATTAAGAAAATGTATCCAATAAATATGTATATGTAAATTTTTTGTTTTCTTATACTTCGCTAAAACTGTAGACCTTGTTACGTAATTTGGACTTTTATACACAAAATAATAATATTATATTACACCGGAAAACTCAAAAATATATGAAAACTGAATCTATAACAAACAAAGGATTATACTTGCAAATCACCGAATCACATTGAATAATGCAATGAAACTATTAATTAGCTAACAGGGATAAATATTTTAGTTCTACAAAAATAAAATCAAAAATTATATCTTCGATCAAAACAATTTGATCGCTTATATACATTTCTTTAGGCTTTCTGTTTTCCCTTCCATTATCGTAATAAGCAATTTCTCAAACATATAACAACAATGCAAAACTTGTATTTTTAATTGAAATTGAGTTGATTATTTTTAATTGAACTTATTTAAATCAACAACAAAAAAAATGTTTACTTGTACAGTGGTACAAATAAATGTCTACGTTTATTACAATTGAAGAAAGTTAATAAAATTATTAGGGAATTTCATTGAATTTGAAAACTATTATTTTAAAGTAAAAATTGAAAATAGTCCGTCGTTACAACCTATTTTGGTTTATAATCGTTAAAATTTTTATGATAGTTTATCTAATCGGGTAACATTGATGAAAATGATTTTTAAGTTTATAGGAAATCCAATCAATTTGACATACTACAACGAAGAAACTATTTCTTTGAATAACATTTCTGATATATCCAGAACACACAGCACTTGATAAATTCTATTGAATATGCTATTGTTCTAAGTAACCACTTTCTAATAATTAGTACATATGAGGAATATTTTAAATTAAGAAATAAACTCTTATTTAAAGCGAAAACATTGCTAAATTTAAGAAAAACAGTTTCTCAATTTCAAATTGGATAATATTTTTAGAATTTTTTCTTAATTCAAGCAAGCCGATTACTAGATTTTAGTAACTTTTTTCCACTCAAATTGAATATTAGTTAAAATCATTGTACAAAAATGATTGAATACAGCAAGTTTCGTTTAATATAAGCAATTATTTCTTTCTGTGTTTCTTCATTTAAATGTTAAAACAGCAACTCACCTCTCCAGCATACTACCTTTGCCTCACTGTGTGTAAGACCCCTCATTTGGTTTTGTGGAACCAGGGTTCATGCATCAGAGTGAGTTCTAGCTCTTTCTTAATGAAACTCCTGGCCAAAACAGCTGACGTTGCTATGGTGTGATGAACATTCACTTAGCCAACGCGCAAGCTTCCTACTGTATCTATTAAACATTGCCAGAGATGGACGTATCTGCCCCTTCGTCTGTCAACTAAATCTTCAGATTGGTCTTCTCATTCGCAATGTATACTACAATCCTCTGCAGTAGCGTTCTAAAACCTACCCTACAAACATGTTTTCCACCTCACTGGTTGTTATTAATGTTGCAGCTGCATCACTAGATAGTGATGTTATCTGAAGTGCTTTCCCCGAGATACCACCAGTCACTTTTTCCTCCCTCTTTTCTGGAGTCGTCTGCCGAAGTTCAACAACAAATACTTTGCCCAACCGTTAGTTAAGTGTATTCCCTACCCTATATAAGGGTGTCTTTGCTCTGTCGTCAATTAATAAAATCATGAGTAGTTCTGTGCCCTCATCTCAGCTTCAACTTGGGAGAAAAACGGTTACCTTGTGAGTAATTAGGATATCGTCTCTAATTTTCCAGCAACAGACACAAGCCGTTTTACTGTGTGGTCGTCGTCGCACCCTATCACCACATGACTATAGGTTTGAATTTGATATTCTCAAACCGATCCTGTAATTAGCACATCCTATCGCCAGTTAATTCTTCAATCCTATTTCAATTAACCCCAGCTTGGGGTAATCGAGGATAATCTTCAGCCATAAGGCCAAAGATGGTGTTGTGTTAACAGGGCCTGTGGCATCATGGACTCTCTAGCCCGCTTCATTTTTCCTGCTTCAACGGTTGACGTCTTTCTTTTCCGGTCTAGAGCTTTTCTCTTTGAGTCCTTCTACGGGTTGCAACCACTTCATATATATTGTCAATATTTGAAGCATTGGGTCAATAATTGATAATATTTTTAACACTTTTTAACACTATTAGTGTAAGTGTAAGCTCACTGACTGTTCAAAACGTTATTTTTCAAGATGTTTTTATAATTTTAATATTAAACACGACCTAAAATTTATCAAAATTATTAGTACCTAACAGAATTTAGATTTTGTGCCAAGTGACATTTCGTCTTTGTATCAAGTAAAGTTATATTAATTTTTCTTAATATAAATATGAACATGGTGTAGGGTTTTTTTGTCTAGTGAGACTTGAATTTTGAATAGGTTTTGAATTGTTAGGGATTTTTTTTGTGAGTACTGAAGCTAAAGTAACCAAGGCAATCATTTAAATTTTTCAATTCAAAAGTATATTTTGGATATTCCTCAGAATTCTAAAATTTAAATCTCCATTAGTTAGAAATTGTCTTACAAACTCGTAGGCCACAAAGCTATACATTCAATGCTAGTTACAGTATGAAAAAATAGTCAAAAATTTGTGTTCTTAGAGCTAAAATCAGACTAAGAAATACACTAGAATTAAAAATTGAATAAAAACAGAAATTAAAAAAAACTCAACTTTAGTAGTTTAATAATGATGGCGTAGTTGGATAGCGTATCTGTCGAAAGCGGTTTCGAATCATGCCACTGATGAAGAAGGTATGAATCTCGCTCAAAATATACTTTCTAATTGAAAATTCTAAGCCAGCTTTTGCCATTGGGTTTTGTATACAAAGAAATAGTCAAATATTATTTAGAAAAAGGTACACGTCAACCCATTGACATGGATTCATACCATCAGGAACAACCAAAGACAAGGATGATAAAGTTTATTCTACTCCAAAAAGAAAACATTCGTTCTTGTAAATTTCAATATTTAAGCGATATCAACTTTAAATTAGTATATTTTATAACGTTGCCAAAATGATACCATATCACTCGAGTATGAAATCTACAGCAAGAGTGTTACAGTAAGGGCTGTAATAATACTTGTAAGGACAGTAATTAGTACTTATCATTTCGGAGAGTAATGGCATTATATTTGTTCGTAGACATTTAATAAACATAAACCGTGGTTTTATTACTCTAAATGGAAAACCATTTTGCAAAGATATAAAATTCCCTTGAATTATAATTTATTAGAATGAAGTTTGAATAGATTTTTGAATTGATTTTGATAATTATTGATAATAATTTTTCAATTCAAAAACATGAGTTTCTTTCAATAAATTTTTCAGTTTATATTTGGTATTACAATTTACATTCTAGCGTTCCTTTGGAACAAACTAGTTGCTCAAACACAATTTGTTCAACGTAGGATAGATAAAAGTAACTGGGACATGCTTTCGAATTGAAAAATGATACTCCTATAATTACTCCTTTATAATATACTCCTTTAGTTTAATTTATTTAAATTTCTATCTACTGAATTATAATTCTAAGACCAGATAATGGTAACATATCCATTACTTTCATAAATACATTCAATAAAATCTAAAACTAAAGTTTCTTTTCACACTATTTTGTTTATTTATTTGTTTGTGACGTCATAAGAGTTATGGAAAGAGCGTTAAATAAAATAAAATAAATTATTTTCCCTATACAAAACCTATCTAAAACAACCCGAAATTAAAATAAAATAAAAAAAGGAAGGCAGTCTTTAGGACTGCCGACGGAAGTGAAAACTAAAAACTGTGACACAGATGTGTTTTTATCGCCTAAATACAACAGAATCTTAACTTACTTTACCACACTTAAACACTGTTATTAACTGAGAAAAACATCAAATTCAATAAAAAAGACAAAAATAACAAAAATAACAAATTATAAATTAAGAAAATGAGAATAAAAACTAAGAAAATAACAAATGATTACAATTTATCTCACTCTCTTCTAATATTTATTTTATATTTAATATTTATTAAGCGTGACGATGACTCGTATAAATAAATTTTTCCCCATACAAAATCGCACAACGCGCCTAAAGAAGCTTTCACTTCAAAAACATTTCGGAAATAGTATGCAGATGAATATAAGAAAAGGTGACCTACCAATAGATGTCGCTGACTAGACGTAGCGACTTCTTATTTCGAAATTACCAAGCGAAATAAATGGAGTTCTATTTAATACGCGAATGCACTTGAAAATAAATTTTCAAAATGTGTATTGATTTTGGAACGAGAATAAATGAAATAAAAATTTTTAGAAAAAATTCAAAAAACTTCAAAAAAACAACGCTATCAACAAAACAATATCATGTTATAAACCAATTAATTTATTTGCATTTTCCGTACGAAATATATTGAGAAATTGGAAATAAAAGGTTTCCACGTGTAGCAAACGACGTCTTTTAACAGATTACCTTTTCACTTTCATTTAGAATGTGGCCTTCTAAAAACTTTAAGTCTTTCGAAAACATCCCACCTCAAATATTACCTAATACCACCTCCATTGAGCCCTCGTCTAAGTGGGTCGTCCTGCTCTTTAAACTGGCCTAAAGGTTGTAAAGGTGAATCTCTATGCCATCTACTCCTTGTTCAGTCTTTTGAATTGCTGTTCACCACTGGCGCCGTACTGCCCGCACATACCACCCACCACAACAGTGCGATTTTTTACCGGCACCGACGCTATACTGCTCCGTGGTGGGCCACAGCAGTGCTACTTGCCACTGATTCAATAATATCGTCAGTCTTACAAGAAGACTGCTCCTGTGCCTGCCACATGCGTAAATCGACAAAGTCAGAGCCCTGATAACTTGGCCAGTTACTAATTGGCTTCATTCGAGACCTGGTTTTTCGAATGGGCCCCAGTCTGACTGATCCTCGACACGGGTCGCATAACATCATTGATCTGACCCATTTGCTAGTCGTTTAGCGTTACACAGTCCCATGTCTTGGTTCTTTTATTAATATACTTATAATTATCAATGTACTATATGTAAGTATTCCAGTATAATTAATATACTCCATATTCCAGTATACTTATACAGAATATTCCAGTGTTGTGGTAATTATCAGTATTATCAGTATGAAATATAGTCAGTAGGCCGTGGGTTGGTTTCAATCCCTATCTACAGATTGCGTTTGCATTGTAATGGCGGGATAGAAATTCCAACTTTTTTGTAGATAGTATCAGCATTATTTGAAAATATATTTACAGAAATTTTCAATAACTTCTCAACCCACCTTAATTTTAATCTCAATTTTGCAAATGCCATATTCAATTTTCATTTATGGTAAAGTATTGGTATTGGTTCAAATGTGCAAAAAACTTCGATTTTCTTCATAAAACTTCAAAACCTTTGTAAAATTGTAAGAATTAAATTTTTTTTGTTCGAAGTTTTAAGAATTCTGGACAGTTGAATTTTGGTTGGACGATTGATTGACTTTAGTAAAAAAAAATTTGTTCTGACAGTTAAATTGAAATTTTAGTTAAATAATTAACTGATATGTTAAATATTGATGAATTGGATGAAATTATTTTATTATGTCATCAATTTAGTTTTGTCACAAAACCAAGTTTGCTTATAGCTGAAAACTTAATGAGTTAGGGTAATTTTTTTTCTTTTAACTTTACTTATTAGAATGAAAACAGTTTGTCGAAAAAGGGTGAGGTGTAACCTGGTATTTATTTCACGCGCATTGGTTAGTTTATTTTTATGTTTACCTTTCTTGTAAGTGCGTGTGGTCATTAGAACTCACGTCCTTTGAACTAGCGTGGAGTGAAAATGTATTGACATGCTCGAATCAACGAGTTGGGTTACCAGTTTGTAGTGAAGCGCTGCTTCATTGCTAACCAATAAAGTGGGATAGCAGGTCGCGTACCTAGCGATATTATTTTTAGCCCCAGACTAGCTGCAGCCACCCCATGGGCGAGAGAAGAATACCTGCTGCTCTAGCACAAATAACCGAATTTGTACGCGTATCATGAGATCAGAACGGATGTAAGAAAAGAAAAAGTGAACGAAACAGACTCTGGCGACCCCCATATACGCAAGAACCGCGATCAGCACGTCCAACCCCACAGCTCAAAAACATTCACACACATGACACAACTCTTTCACAAAAAAAAATGCTACAGACTTCGAAACTCGGAACAACACGATATCAATCTAAACGCAAAACCTATATTAAATGCGATTGTTTTATGAGTTTGGCAACAGAAAAGAATTTACCAGTTTCTCCCTCTATTATTTAAATTGATAGTCATTTTTCACTTGATTACGTTTTTCTTTATTTTGTCTACCTTCCGAATTGAATCAAACAACTAAAAGTAAATTGTTAATGCAATATTGTTTTTCTTTTCTTTTCGAATTTGTTTAGCAGACTAATACATCTAAACATAAAAGGAGCTAAAAAAAAATTAGGAATCAAGGCCAATTCCACTTAAAGGCATCGAAGAACCATACATCATCTTCCATAGCTCACTTTAATTCACGAAAAATTCCCTGCTCGATCATCCTTTGCCACAATATACATTACAGCCGACATTCTCTCCTTCCGGTCTGGCATTATGTTTAAAAAAAATTAAATCAAGTTCCAATATCGAAAAAAAAATCAAACGAAAAACTAAGTTCGTTGTTCCAAAACGTTCATTACTCTAACAAGCATTTCCATTACAGTTGTTCTCGATACTATTCTGCATTATGAGTTATGTATGAATGAAATAAAAGTGTGAATATTAGAAACAATAATAGAATTACATCCTATCACTGTGTTGTTTTTTTTGTTTAATACAGAAATTCCAGATTATATTCATATAGAGAAATAGTAGTGATATGTTTTATCGTTTGTAATTACACCAGGATCAATGATTTGATTATTAATTGTGTAAATTTTGAATAATAATTAATGGAAATTAATCAACAATTCCAGATTAAAAAAAAGCAATTTATAAGTATGTTGGTTTGCTTTATAATATATCACCCATACACATCTCATGCATATTCGCACACGTACACGCACTCACTCACCCTTTCATACGTACATACACACCCTCACATACATATATTTAACAAAAACTCACCCCATTGATAGTCCAGATCCCGCCACACAAGCTACTCTACACCTGAATCTTCATCCACTCGGTCGTATATAGAATTCCGCGAACAGGGTAGCAGTCCGGTTGAAGTACTGTTTCAATAACAGCTCGTTGCTGACACCAATATAAACCTTCAGCACACAGTTGGCAGTTATTGATAAGAATCGTATACGATTGTGATTAAAAGTTTTATTATTTTATTTTTGTTTGTTTTAACGTTTTATTTAACAGCTTCCCCTTTTTTTTAGCATCATCGGTTAACACAGATTAGCATTCAATAATTTAAATATGTATACTTAAAAATTTTCTTTTTGTATTTTAAACCAGTTCTGTAGGTTAAATCAATACTGGACTGTACTCAATAAATGAACTATGTACAATTTATAATCTTTGCTTAGATTTATTCACTAGTTCTAAGACAAACACAAAGTTTATACTAAACATTTTAGCTATTTAAAAACAGGTATCTATTAATTAGACTGATTATTACTTATTTTGTTTTTTTTTTAATTAATCGAACAGTCCATGCCTTGAACTAACACAGAATTTAAATGTCATGATTTAACTAGGTAACAACACGTATATATTAAGTATATTAATTTCTATTTTTATTATTCTTCTTCTAATTTTCTTGGACTAATTGAACAGCCCATGACTTATAACTATCACAGCCTTGAGGTTTGACCGTTTAAAAAGGTGTAATTATCATATTCAATGGTATATTTTATAACCACAAATTGAACACTCGAAGAGGAAACGACAAACGTGTTCGTTTGTTAGCTTTATTCACATTCAAAAATAAATAGATAATATCCATTACCTGGGGTTACAATTCTCATTGGTCTGGCTTTTAGATCCTGACAGTTTCGTTTTATTTTCCAGTTTTTTTTATCCTCCAAAGATTATTTTTTTCTATCTCTTCAAGTAAACGTCAGACCACACCCAAAATATTCAACGAGTAAAAACGTCGAAATTCCATAACAGCTGTGATGTTCTTGGACACAAAGTCGACTAAGAAAATCAGAAATAGACTAAGAGAGCCTCTATACGTGGCTAGGCGTATTTATAGGCAAACGAAATAACGATCGTTGGGGGGAACGACAGCAAGTTGATAAACCGATAAATTTGTTTCCGATAATTATGTATACTCACCAAAGAGTGAAGACTCCAGCCTGTACTAAAATTGTAGAATATTTATAAACAAAAACATGGATTATAAAATGATTGTAGGAAATCTATATGGAAATAGCGGAATTACGAATACAAATTGAATAAATGAAATTTTTTTATTAATCAGTTAGACATGTTTAGCACACTAAATATGAAATATTCATTATTTAGACTCTTTGAATATCCGAAGATACCATGTCAACTATAAAGGAATGGAAGGAATGGGGATATAGGGATAACTATACTAATTTTTTTAAATGATGATGGATTACATTGGAAAACATCACACAACTGTTTTATGTTCATAATTTTTTTAACGGAAACTATATAGTAGATGATGACCATGGATTGAATATAAGAAATTATGTGTAAAGGAAAAATGAAAACAACTATGAAAATTTCTGTTAAGGTAAATTGGATGTGTGAGGGACAGTGGTTTGAATTTCAATCATGGAGTTTGAATTACCTATCATCACAAGTTGGATAAAAATTCACAGTTCAAGTTCGCACCTAGGTGTGAATTTTTATTTTATTCTTTTTAGTTTATGCTTGTTTAACTGCTCTACCATAGACAGTGTAGCTTTATTTGACTTTCTTAGTAGATAAAATTAATTTTTATCCTTTTGGTTCACATGAGAATTAATATTTTCATATGAACATATACCAGCGTTCAATTAACTCCGTATTTATGTCCGTAATTCGCTGGTCCATGGATAAATTTAACTAGAGAAAAAGAAAAAAGTGTTTACAAAACCAAAAATGGACATAACGATGTTGATATCCTTTCTAAGGTTATTCTTTCTAAGGCACTCATTCACAAATAATATCCATGTAATTTTTAGTTCAACGATTTTTTTCCATTGTTTACCCTTTCTACGCCCAGCAAATATTTAGATTATCCTCTATTGCCAAGTTGGCATGTAAACCTGAAACTTTAATCAGAAATAATATTGTATTTCCATTATTATTGCAACTAAGCTTCATTTGCTAAAGTTACCTCGATATACCTATCGCACTACTGAATTTAAACTAAACCCTTGCATTTTCTTCAACTCTATATTGAGAGCAAGAAGCCTTTACGCCCACCATATTAAAAAGATTATATTTTAATCTAATTCAAAGTAAACTATTAGTCTCAATCACTTTATCTATGTATCTGCTGTGGGTTTTACAATATGTGGACGATAAGATGCATCGAACCATAAGATACACTCCAAAATTTAACCATTGCTATGGTTATAATACATATAAAACAATTCAATTTTCAACATTTTACCTTCACTCGACTTGTTACTGTCGCTTATCAAAATATGTTCTGTTCTGTTCAAAACAAACCCATCTTCTGTACCGTTCAATATGTTACTAATGCCACACTTTGTAAAAAATTTTACAATTGTTACTTCTTTTACCTTTTCCCAAGAGTATTTCATCCTTGTGCACACTTCGGTAATTGTGCGTCGTTTCATTTTTCCTGTTACTGTCACATAGTGATTTGGTTTTGTCATTCATTTGTTCCATTCCGTCCGCATCAAATCTTTAGATGGTTTATTAATTTACTCATCTAGAAGTTGTATTGTTTTGTGAAGAGCTAGCGCTTTTTTGACAACACTACTGTATGTTTTTTCCATATCTTTTGTAGCCATAATTTTATTCACATTTTATACATCAGACCGTTTTGTTGAACAAGGATTAGAATTCCCCGATCAGACTATAAGATGTACTTGGTTGTATAAGAGGCACCTTAATTTTTGGGTCAAATTTTTAAAGTAAAAATGTGCGTCTTATGTTCTGGAAAATACAATAATTCTACTCCCAAATTAAAAGAATTCCGATGTTACGTACGCATACACTCTAGTACAGGGATGTCAAACCTACAGCCGGAGGGCCACTTGTGGCCCACTGTATAAATTGTTGTGGCCCTCAACACTTTTCCACACCAACAATTAAAAAAATATGGAGGGGCTGAAATCTCACAGCTCTGAGATATCAAGACTTCGGTTTGGGTTAAGGATTTTGATATAGTTTTCAGCAAATAACTTTTGGGGTGGCATGGTTTTTAGTTTTGGGCAGCGATGTATATCAAACATAACTCTTTGTTAAAGTACAAGTATTTTTTTATCTCTGTTTAAAAATTTATTACAAAACTAACACGAAACATCAATACGTTGCCGGAAAATTATAATCAAAATTCCAAAAATATTGTTAAATTAAATAAAATCAAACTGTTTCAAAATTCCAAAAATATTCCAAAAATTAGAATAAAATCAAATATTTAAATTTTTTCTAAATTCCAATAATATTTCAAAAATTCTTAAAAATTCAAACTTTTTCCAAAATTCTAAAAATATTGCAAAAGTTATTACAAAATCAAAAATTGAAAATTTTTTTCAAAATTCCAAAAATTATAATAAAATCAAAAATTAAAAATTTTTCAAAATTCTAAAAATATTCTAAAACTTCTTACAAAATCAAAAATTAAAATTTTTCCAAAATTCGAAAAATATTGCAAAAATTATTACAAAATCAAAAATACACACTTTTTCAAAATTCCAAAAATATTTCAAAAACCATAACAAATTCAAAAAATTTCCATGTCCAATTTCATTTTCAAAATCATGTGAGCTATTGTGAGCTTTAAACATGTATTACATACAACTTCAAACCAACAATTTTGATGAACAAATGTAATTGTTTCAGGTTATACTATCTTTCCTATGTTCAATATTTATTTAGAATGATGACTAGAATGCAAATTGCAAAAGACAGTAGCAATATAACTTTAAAAAACTGCATTATAGATCAATTTTTATTATTTTTATGAATTCATGAATAAAAAGTATTAATTTTAATGGTATTTAATAAAAAGTAAAAAAAAAACAATAAAAAAAATGTACCAGTCCAGGAATTGAACTCACGATCTACAGAACAACAGTCGAGCGCGTTATCCACATCGCAATTTCAAACGTTAAGAAATGATGGATGTGTTTCATATTTAAAAATATTTTCCTGATTTAAAAATTGGTAATGCGAATATATAGATTTTAGTCCATATAAAATTTTGCAACGCGGCTAAAGAAGTTTTCACTTCAAATATTGTTGTGACAAATTTACAAGATCCCGGGTAATTGGCATTTTTCAAATCTTGCCGAACGAAAAAGTGGCCGAATCGAGGAAAATGGCAGAACAAGGACAGGCGCCTCACAAAGTATAAAATATGTGGTAATTATTAAATGAAATCGGCGAGAGCCCAGGGAATATTATAACTGCTCTGAACTAAAAAAGTTGATTGGATACAAGATTTGGCAGTCAAATGAAATTACTGGCCATCTCAGTCAACTCAATATTATTTATTGTTCAGTGTAAAAACATGCTTATAACCACGTTGCATGACCAAATAAATCCATTCAAACAAAAGGTACCCTTATGGAAAATACAATTGAAAAGAGAAAATTTATGCAATTTTTCTAGTTTCAAGACTCTTTTGCTTAAAGATCCAGAGTAAAAATTTGAAAAATATGAAAAACAACTGATGTTGGCAGGCGATTTTGAATTGAGGTTTTCAGATTTTCAAAGTAGTGAAGTGAGTCTCATTTCAATATTTTTTGTTTTCCGATGTCTGTTGTCATTAAAATATTGACGAAAATTTTCAAATGGGCCCGAGCGGAAAATAGTTAGGAAAAGTCTGAATACAATCAGGGTGTGATCAGGGCCAGAAGTAACAAGAAAGGGCAATCTGATGTGGGCCTATTCCGGGGTTGAATTAGAAAACCCTTTTAGGGGTAACTTTATTTGAATATATCCGTCCCTGATGTGGTTTTTCGTATTTCACTCCTGCTTGGGCAAGCTGATTAGGGCCTGATACAAAATGCTTTACTAGGGTTTGCCCTATTTATTTATATATGGCAAACTTGGTCAGGCCCTGATCCGACTATCTCAATCAGAGTCTGAATAGGAAAAAGCGTTACACTCATGATCAGGGCCGATGCGACACGCTATTAAACCAAAACATAAGGAAATTGGTATTCCAGAGTTTTACGATTATTTATCTGCAGACCGTCCAAGAACTCAACATTTTGTTATACGCATATTATATGTGAACACATTTTTTCACAAATGAAGATGAATAAACTGCAAGCGAGCCAGATTGACTGAATAACATTTAGCATCGATATTAAAAATTACATTAAGCCAAAAACTAATACCAAATTTTAATTAAGCAAAAACAAAAAAACTGAATCAATAAATATTTTTTTAAGACCTAATAAGTGTCAATATATAAACATTTTTGTTTTGTTTTCTTTAACAAATTTAGAAATTTTAATAATACCAAGAACATGTGGCCCGCATAAGGCTTTGGAAAATAATTTCGAAAAATGTGGCCAGTATACCGAAATGAGTTTGACATGCCTGCTAGTACCCTAAAAAGTTGTGTTAGTCCTGCCAGTTATTGCTAAGACTTTAAGATCAGTTAGGAGCCACTTTATCAATACTGAGCCTTTTTACAGCTCTTGTAGCAATACCACTAGATTTTTGTAGTCATTATTTATTCTTTCAATGGTAGCATATGAAAAGTCTATTTTCATCACGCTTCATTAACATGCACACATGCTCTGTGAGAATTGGTTCTTTTTCTACTAATGTAAAAAGAGTAACAAATTGTAGTTGGTATGGTTTTTCATAAAATTTTACAAAGTTTTTTAAACAACGCAACCATGAAAAAATAGAATATCAATTTTGAATGCTATGTTGTCGATTTATAATTTATAGTAAGTATCGATTATATATGTACTATCATAGAAAAAATTGCATTTCCTACGCGAAATAAAAACGTTTTTTGTTCGTAAACATGTGCGTTTGTTTACGACGCATCTCGTAGTCTGTTTACGACGTCTGTGCATCTCGTAGCGCGTCTCGTAAACAAATGTTTACTCACGAAAAAAACAATGTTTTCATCTCTTGTAGGAAAATATTGCTCTAACATATTATTCACGAAATGCCTACTACTTTGCTAACTTTCTCCTCCTCAAAAATATGATTTTTTTTATTATTTCCTCTCGACATCATGCTGACAAACTCATTTTGGTGTATATCCTTCTGTCGCATTCACCCCTCTCTCAAATTGGAGTGATGGGCGTTCAGCGGTTGGTCGCTAGTCATAAGGACGAGCTTACAGTATTCAAAAACTAATCTCTTTAATTGAATTGAGTAACTTAAGACTTACACCGCATAAAATTATTAAAATGTGTGTTCATAACGATTCTCAATTCAAGATTCGTTTATTTGTTAATATTGAAATTAGTTCAGAATTAAAAAAAAAATTTCAATGTCAAACGAAATACCACAAAAAACCTTCCCAAGAAAATCAATTCAAGGTTTTGAAGACGGTTATTAAATTTGAATCGAATGATTATCCCTCATTTCCGTCTCAAACTTCAAAACATGCAATATTTGTTTGAATCAATCCAAACATCCGATACAACTTGTTTTCCATCCTGCTATTAAAACGGATAATTTCAATCGAACAATTTCTTCAAACGATTAATTAATTTCTACAGTAGGAGGGAAAACTATTAATCTCAAGTTTTTTTTTTAAATTATCAATCGATCAATGATGTAACTGTGTGATGTAAAACAAAAATCAAGAGATTAAAATCTTGATATCCAATAAAAATTCTAACAAATCTTATTCATAGGTTGTGATACTTGACAGAAGAAAAAAAAATAATATAATTGCGAATCTATGATTATGCAAATTCTTTAGAGATAAATGATGGCATATGTTTTGGCATAATTAAAACTGTTTGATTAGAGAACTGGTTTTGTGAAGATTTGTCTAACCTTTCGCAATTCTTATAATTACGAGTTTTTTTTATATTCTAATTTAAGATACGATTTTGTTGTATCTTTTATTTTTCACCTTGAATTCTACAGTTACCCTAATTTTGAAAGTTCTTGTAATATTTATTTAATGTTCAAATGATCGATTAATAAGCTAATTTTAAGTAGTTCGACCGAAAATTCCAAAAAATTTAAAAAAAAAGATAATAGTTTCGTTTCGCTGTGGGATACTAAAAGCTATGCAAATTACTTATCAGTACAATCACTTTTTAATTTTTTTAAGATTCAAAGATAGACCAAAAATTAATTGACAATCAATTGAAACGACGGTTAACATTAATGATAGCTGATGTTGAATTTAAACAAATGAGAAATATTAATATCTCACTTCTGATTTTTTTTATGTATGTCTATCATCCATCTTACATTTTGTTCAGATTACGAATCAAAATTCAAGTTCAAAAGATGTGGTTTAGAAATTATAACTTCGGATAAGAATTTCAAATAAATTAAAAATGTCAAGATTATAATATTGTGTTATATAAGATTCTCGTTTTTATGGTTAGGATATAATCAGTATGTTTATAAAAAATTTAATGAGTCTTAAGATTATTGATGACTGGCAAGTTTATCCGGTTTAGAAACCGGTTTCAAGGCCGGTAATGGTCACTCCTACAAATTATATTTATTGTTCGATGATTTTTTTTTGTTAAGCTTAAAAGTTTGGTGAAAATATAGGCGATATATAATCATTTGCCATTGATTAATGCGAAAATTTTAACGAAGCTGTTACTCTGGTACATTAACGGGCAATCATTATTTTTTGTTACAAGATATTTATAAGAAAAGGTTTTACTCGTACAACGGATCTAGTGTTTGTTAAATAGAAAAACATAAATTTATTCCGTTTTTAATTACTGATGTAATTAGTTGTGTCCAGATGGTTTAATTTGTGCATAAAACCTTTAATCTATGGATTTAGGTTTGAAGCTCTGTCTAAACTTCCTTTTTATATGAAGATTTTTCCTCACAAATCTTTAATATCTGTTCTTATGCTTTCACAACAAAGATTATCAGTAGGTCTCACCGTTTCGTCCTATCCTGTAATGATCAAGACCTTTTCGTTTAAACATTCCTCTGTTTCACACCTTATTTACATAATCATGCACCTGAAATTTTTCACGGATTAAAAACTTGCTAAGATAATTATAACAGAAACCGATTATATTATATTTCATCAAAAATAATAATTTAAATAAATAAAAACCAAATCAAACATTTTTTTCTTTAATTCATCGGTTATTATTTCCATATAACTGTAAAATTTTAACTACATAACGTATTAAACAAAGATTTGTTTTTCTAAAGAAGCGCAATATAAAATTACTTTGGTCCGAAAGACCTAAGTATTCCATTCATGAGCCAAAAGTGAAATTCTTACCCCCACTTTTTTGGCATTTCTCGACGTTTCTCGAAAATGTTGTCAAGTGTGTCAAAAGAAAGATTTTTATTTTTTTTTTCCCAATTTTTTGGAAAAAATTAAAATTAATTGTATGTTTGAAATTAAATTTTATTATTATTATTGAGAATTATGGCATTATCAGTTTGTCAAAAATATGTTGTCAAGTGTGTCAAAAAATGATTTCATTTATTTTTTAGCCAATTTTTTTGAAAAAAAAAATGTAGCTGTTTTTATGACGTAAATGTAATTGAAAATGAAATTGGACATAAAAATTTTTGAATTTGTTATAGTTTTTGAAATATTTTTGAAATTTTGAAAAAAGTTTCAATCTTTGATTTTGTAATAATTTTTGCAATATATTTAGATTTTTGGAAAAAGTTTTCATTTTTGAGTTTGTAAGAATTTTTGGAATATATTTAGAAATTTTGAAAAATTTTTAATTTTTGATTTATTATAATTTTTGGAATTATTATAATAATTATAATTTATTATAATTGTTTTCAAAATTTCAATTTTTGATTTTGTAAGAATTTTTGCAATATTTTTAGAATTTTGGAAAAAGTTTGAATTTTAAAGAATTTTTGGAATATTATTGGAATTTAGAAAATGTTTAAATATTTGATTTTATTCTAATTTTTGGAATATTTTTGGCATTTTGAAAAAAGTTTCAATTTTTGAAATATTTTTAGAATTTTGAAAAAAATAGAGTTTTTGAATTTTATATATATATTTAGAATTTTGAAAAAGTTTGTATTTTTGATTTTGTAAGAATTTTTAGAATATTTTTAGAATTTTGAAAAATTTTAATTTTTTGTTTTTGTTATAATTTTTGGAATTTTGAAAAAGGTTTGAATTTTTGATTTTGTAATGATTTTTGCAATATTTTTAGAATTTTGGAAAAGTTTGAATTTTCGGAATATTATTGGAATTTAGAAAAAGTTTAAATATTTGAATTTTATTCTAATTTTTGGAATTTTGAAAAAAATTGATTTTATTAAATTTTTACAATTTTTTTGGAATTTTGGAAGAAATATGAATTTGTGATTTTGTAATATTTTCTCGAAACGCTAAATGAAGAGGTTTTTGAGTAGTTTGCTGAGTGTATCATCTTTATTTATTTTTTTATTTAGCGTATGGTTTTTTTGTGACACATTAAAAAATTAAACTTAAAAATAGGTAGACTCTTCTATGAAATCTACCTAAAACAATACATGGATACACATTAAATGAACTTACAATCGATTTGATTGCGTGTCTTTTAAGTAAATTAAAAAGTAAAATATTTGAACATTGGGCAGTACATTTGAACATTAGATGTTTACATCGAGCGAGTCTATCCATGCTACTACATCGGGAGTTGCCAAATGGATGTCTGAGATGTTGCCATTGTAACGTCGAATTGGACACACAGTTGCAATGTGTTTTATAGTTTGTTGTGGAGCGCCGCAGTCACACTCAGGGGACTCTGAAATGCCCCACTTGTAGAAAGAATCAGCACAACGTCCATGATTCGTTCTTATTCGGTTTAATGTAGTCCAGGTATGACGTGGCAAATCGAAACCAGATTGGGTAGAAGTCGGGTTAGTAATAGAAAGGCCAGTTGTGTTGTAATGTTGCCAGGAGGTATCCCAGGCATCCAAGATATTAAAATCAGTTGCCAGCAGGCTGCTGGCAGTTTTATGTGGAGGCTTTCTTGACTTCAATCGACAACGAGTGTGGTCACCGTAATATTCGTGCAAGGGTAACGTGGTGTTGTTGGTTACCTTTTTATGTTCACGCATGAGAGCATGCGAGCGTCTGAGTGCAGGTGGAGCGATATTGCTTAATACAGGGAGCCAAGGTAAAGGGGTGGATCTGATAGTACCACTTATAGTACGCATCATAGCATGCAGCTGGCAGTCAACTTTTTGAGTATGTGTGCTATTCAACCAGACTGGTGCGCCATACTCAGCCACTGAGTAAACCAGACTTAGAGGTGTTGTTCGGAGGGTAGCTGGAGTAGCACCCCATGTAGAGCCTGCCAGTTTGTGCAATATATTGGTTCTCGTTTTAAGTTTTTGTGACGTATTTTCTAGGTGGAGTTTAAAAGAAAGAGTTCTATCGAGAGTAATGCCCAGGTACTTTGGCTGTTGATTGTATTTAATGACAGTGCCGTTAAATAACACTGATAGTTCGTGTTTTGCCAGTTTGTTGTTTAAGTGGAAACAGGAGCTCTCGGTTTTACTTAGATTGGGAAATAAGCTCCACGTTCGAAAATAGTCATTCATTATCGCTAGGTCAGTTGAGAGCAAATCCTCCAAAACACCCATGTCTTTGTTTTGAGTGGCCAGGGTCCAATCATCAGCGTAACCAAATTTCTTTGATGTTGTGTCAGGAATGTCATGAATGTACAGATTAAAAAGTAATGGCGCCAGGACGGAACCCAGTGGTAAACCATTGTTAAGCATTTTAGACCTACTGCAGGAATTATTTAGATAAACTTTGAATACACGATTACTCAGCATGTTGTTAATTAAACGCGAGATGGTGCTACAAGGTATTGCATTGAACAGCTTATATATAATCCCAATTCGCCAGACCGTGTCATATGCTGCAGTAAGATCGATGAATACTGCGCCTGTTTTTAGTTGTTTTTGATACCCAGCTTCGATATAGGATGTTAGAGCGAGCAGTTGGTCAGTGCAACTGCGATTGGGACGAAAACCAGCTTGTTCGACTGGGATCTGGTCATTCAATATCGGTGCGATACGATTGTATATGAGCCGTTCTAGCAATTTATAGCAGGTGCTCAAAAGGGCAATCGGGCGATAGCTTCCTGGTTCATTGGATGGTTTACCTGGCTTAAGTATCGCTATCACTTTCGTAGTCTTAAAATGTTTTGGTAGGTTGCCGGTTTCTAGGACATTCGAGAAAAATTTAGTTAGCCACTGTTTTACATTTTTTCCAGCATTCTTTCCAGCATCGTAGCCAGCTGCTTTTCCGTTTTTCGTTTGGGACAGAGCTGATTCTAGTTCTTCGCTACTAAAAGAGTTCGCATACTTCGATGGAGACGAGCAATTACGCTTCATATCTCTTAATTTGCGTTTAATTGTTCTGTTATGAAGGCGATTAATAGAAGCACGAGACATATTTACTATGTGATTTGCGATGTCCTCTGGATTTATTTCATTGTTAGCACGAGTAATTGAGTTTGAGCCACCCAGTTTCCGAAGGAGACTCCATGCTTCCCTGCTTGAATGGGAAAAATCAATGTTTTCAACAGCGTTAATCCACTTTTGTTTTCTCGCGGCGTCCAGTGAGTATATTAAGTCATCGGCCACGTCTGCCTCACCACTACTAAGGTACTCCTCATATAATATATCGCTCTCTTTACTCCAGCCAGGAATATATTCTTCACGAAAGCCTCTTGGGATGCATTTCTTTGCAGTTGAGATGATGAGATCATCTTTATACTAAATTGTCTTAATTTATGATCTGTTATAATTTTCCGTATTTTTTTTTTGGTGTCTCGTAGAGCTGACTTTTTGTGGCTTCTGGAAATCAAATGTCAATCGAGATTTTTAACAAGAATACAAACGAAATAAAATTTTTTTTTTAAAAATAAAGGGGTTAGGGGATGAGAATCCAGCTATATTTTGAATAGTTTGAACTCCCAAAAACCAAACATCGATTTTTGGCTACGAAAACAGTATCCGAAAAATGAATTAGAACCACGGATTTAAGGTTGTCAAAAAATATTTAATTCAAAACTATGCGAAACAAATTCAATCATTGTCGTCAATCTTATCTGATTGTATGCAATAGTTATACTATACTACTGCACTAAAAAAGAAAACTGTCAGTAACTGTTCACTTGAACTGTTAAAAAAGATGAGGCAGTTGTAGGTTATGTGTCGCTTTTTCTGTTTACATTGCAAAACTAGCGCAAGATAAAATTTATAGTATTTAGTTCATTTTTGTATGCACACTTTGATGCTTAGTCTACCCAGCTTTTAGAGATGGATAAAATATCTTTATCAAGAACAACTTTTACATGCCCACAAAAAAACTGTGGTAGGTTTTACTCGAGTTCCAGATAAAACGGACTACGCTAAATTTTTCAAATAGTTCAAAGGTCTCTGAACGATTTATTCAAACTTTTTTTCTAAAATTCAGAATAACAAAACCACAAGTCGAATCAATTCGATTTATATTCCACACCTAGATTTTACATTAGCAAGAGATCAATCAGAGACGAGTTTTTGTAGTGGAAAAAAAATGACATTTCGGATATGTTCCACATCCAAAGAACGACTCGAAATTCAACAAAATTTCTTTCTTGGTAGAGAACGTCATATTAAACGCCAGAAAAATTTTGAATGTCATTTTCACAGAGCTACGAAGAAGAATCGAAATCTTGTTTCATGCTCAATGGTTTTCGCAAAATATTGCATGCTCAGATGGATCCGAATCAAGCAAAATAATTCGTTTGCTATTTGAAATCTGGAAAATTTTATTGTCCCAAAGCAAATCTTTTTCTTTGACATATATCAGATCAACTCGACTCGTGTTTGACATTTAATGAATTGCACGAAACTGATTTATTTTTGACTTCATTAGAGGCTTGTTATTGCTGCATCACCTTTTAATTGCTCCCCAGCCAATCTAATTCGTTCCACATCTATTGAATTATTCCAAATGTAGCACAGGTCCGTTTCAGAATCCAAATAGGATTTTGACAGTAGAGTTTGAATGCCATACTTGCCACAAATGAGAGCGGAAATTCCGTTATTAAAAATGAGCTAATTTAACACAACAGTTTGTTTAAGGAGTTACTATTACGATTACATCCATCGTTTTGGTGGACCTGAAACTAGACTGACCAACCCCATTGAAACAAACACTCGTAAAAAGGTCGTACAATTATTAAACATTTAAGTATTTGATGCAATTAACGTTATATTTACAACTAAGGGATCTATCATAAATCCATACAGAAATAATCTTTTTATTACAAAAACAAACTTAGAACGTAAGACTCCTAATAAAAGGTATAATCATAACCAAAATATTTAAATATTTTAGTACAATTAATAATATTATGTGTTAATTTTTTTTTAAGAGGCAAGACCTCGACAATTACAATTGCGATTTCAAATACAATTTTAAGTGAAATCACGATTTAACTTTTTCATATTAAATATAGCCACCAAAAAGAAAAAGAAAAGGGGATAAATTAAATATGCACTAAACATAAATAAAAAACATACACACGTTAGACGAAAACCGAATCAATTAAGCGAGTCGCGCTCGTACGATAAACGCAAACGGTAACCAATCGAATACCAATAAACCAATAAAAAAATAAATAAATTACTTGAAATCAACGAGACATTTGAGTTAAAAAAAAACAAAGTAAGTCGAACTTCCTTTCTTTTTTTTTCTTCGGAAGGAGGGGCGTATGTGGTGGACCACAAACTAGACTGATCCACCCCATTGAAACAAACACCCAAACAAACCCACAATAATTCTATACAAAAACAATTATCCCAAATCGTAAACAATTATCCCAAATAATAAAAAGTCTAGACATAATAAGCTGCAGCTGTTACATCGTCTTATACTAAATCGTTCAATTAATTCTCAGTCTATGATACCAAATTCAATTTCAATTAATTTCCATTCTAAGTATTTTTAAAGTCAAATTACATAAAAAACCGTTAAACTAAAAATTTTTCTCATAAAAAATAGTACAATGTATTTTTTTTATGTCCACATTTCAACTGACAAAACATTCCAAACAATTTTCCAACAACGCAGCTGTTGCACAAATTCCTATAAACCAAAGTCCAACTAGTCCAATAATTACGAGTGTTCAAAGCCTTTGAGTTTTATTTTTCTAAGTGAGTGACATTGAGAGCCATCACCTGGGGAACTCAACAAGTAAGTACCTCCAACCTTTAATATCATTATTTGTAGTAGCCCTAGAAACATTAGGGGAAGCACAACATATTGATGCAGCCGGTTCACCGAACCACCACAGGTTGGAATATCTAAATATTTGTGGTGACCCTATAGTAATTTGGGGACATACCACATCGTCACAGGTCTAATCAAAGATTTTGTAGGAGTTTCTTAAGCTGTTGGAAGAATATTATAGCTAGGAATATTGTTTGCTGTATTGTTTTAGTTACAATATGATTACATACATCATGATCTCAATGACAATATGATTACATATTACATATGATTACATATATCATGATATCATGATATGATCAACGTTACAATATGATTATCAAATAAATCAACAAAGAAATTGTTGCACTAAACTAAACGGATGATTGAAAAATATTGTGCGAAAGTAAAAATCCTTGCACCAAAATAAACAGGTGATTGTTGATACTTTATAGTAACTACAAAAATTTTTGCACCAAATTTCAAATTTTTTTGCAAAAGTATTGCTGTTGAATGGTCAAGAGGTTGTAGGTGCAATACAACCGTAAAATCAATTGTGTTTTACATCTTCATTCCTTATTTATTATATAACTTATTATATAACTTATTATATCTCAAGTTTACGCAACAAAAAAACAAAATACAAATAACTATAATGTTTATAAAAATTATTAAATTTAATAGAATATCTAGTTTTGATATTAATTTTTTTCGACGTTTATTTTTGTCGACAAGATCAACTGCCACCAACTATTTTAATGATCTCATGCTGATCAACTGACACGAAATAAGCATATTCATATGCTTATATTTGTAAAAAACATAGGAAGCGAAAAATAACAAAACAAAAATAAAATCCATTGAACCGTATTGTTTCAATCATGAAGATAAATAGCAATGTTGGTTTACATCGACAGGTCGTGTTGGTTTACATCTCGATTAAAACATTTTTAAAGTAATTTACATCAACGCACATGCTGGTAAAAATTTTAGAGCTAACCACTTCGTAACAAAATGTTTATAAAAAAACTAGCTTTGTTTATAGTCCCTGGGCCTTCATCTACATAATTTTCTGATTACCACATATTTTATACTTCGTGATGCGCCTGTCCTTGACGAGCCCGAAAACATTTGTTCTGCGATTTTTTTCAAATCGGCCGCTTTTGCTTTCGGCAAGCTCCGAAAAATGCCGATTGCCCGCGATCTTGTAAATTTGCTACCACATTTATTTTTTTTAACTGTGGAGGTTGGAAATTTGTTTTAGAATACGAGGGTAAGCTTGTCCGACCAAAATGTGTTTGCTATTGTCGAGTCCGACAACTGACATTTTGGATGTTTGGGTTGTCGGACTAGACAATAGCAGACAAATTTTTGTCGGACAAGGTTACCCTTGTGTTCTAAATCAAATTTCCAACCCCAATAGTTAAAAAAAACAAAAATTTACAAGATCCCGGGCAATCGGCATTTTTCGGAGCTTGCCGAAAGCAAAAGCGGCCGATTTGAAAAAAATCGCATAACAAATTTTTTCGGGCTCGCCAAGGACAGGCGCCTCACGGAGTAATAAGTGGTAATCAGAAAATTATGTAGGTGAAGGCCCAGGGACTATTATTTCATACCTTATTTTGGTTGAGTATTTGTAGCGGATTGTTGACATTCATGGCGACCGCAAAATGATTGTCATGACTCATGAATAGTGAAGAGCAAGATAATGCGGGCAACCTAACCTTGAAAGCATTTGTGACATCAATAAGAGATGTTCAATTTTCTCCAAAAATAAAGACTTGGCATCATTCACCTAGCTCTTAGGAAAGTTTACCTATAGCTGTTAGGGTACAAACTTAATTTTGTAAAAACCATCCAGTGAGCTTTTAGCTCTAGCCCGACAATCGGGAAATTTACGAAGAAAAATTAAATTCAACAAAACAAATTATATCTAGGATAGTTATATTTCTTCCCCCTATGGTCTTTAAACAATTATTCAAAATATTGTAGCAGGACCAATTTAACATCGTTGTTTGCATTTGAAATAAAATTATATACCGATGGCAATTACCAATTAGCTAATCAAATTAATTTTTATTAAAATATTAGAATGTTTGTAAATGCATATTCCATTACAGTAACTCTTAGTTATGGTATTTGCTTTTATAATTTGTGTTATTTAAATTAGTTTAATTTATTATTTCCCATGAATTAATTATTTTTACTATTAGTATTTTACTTAAGTTGGGCGGTATTATTGATTGAAACTTTTTTATTTGTGAATTGTTTTTCTTCCAGAGAAAGTCAAATATTGATTAAACTACGAATTATGGCAATATATATACTAACGATTGTTTGATTTAGTTAGCAAATTGAAACCAGTTTGCTGAAGCGACAGTACCTCGATAACATCGATTCAAAACTATTCCACAGTGCATTACACAAGTGAATGGATCAGGTACAAAAGAGGGAAAAGTCTCGAACGCAGACTAGTCCAACTTCCATTGTCACAATACAAATATTTACGTTCATGTACTCTTTGGTTTCGTATGCCTTTCCTTATTTTCTTTGGAAATCTGGAAATGTTTTAAAGGTAATAAATATATTATTACACATTCACAAAAGTTTTCCAAAATTACATGAATAAGAATTTTTACAACTTCTAAGTAATGTTAGTAGACTTTTGGGAAATAGATGCTACGCAAAAAATTCAAAATCAGACGAAAAAACTTATAAATCAGAGGCAATGTAAAAAAAAGATGTAATTGATTAAGTTAAGAAAAATCACCCATCCCAGATGCGTTTGCAGCTCATTTACATACCAAAGTTTTATAAAAATCGCACGTAAATGTTACGAAAATAACAAATAATTGTTTCACATTTTATTAAAAAAATGACATGATGACAAAGAAAGTGGTAGGTCAATAACCTTGACTACATTATCTATTCTCGTAAAATTTGAAAAAATGATTTTCAGTTTTCGGGAAACCGCTAAAAAACAAATGAGATGATTTTGGTAGAAAAAAACTGTGCTCTAAGATATACCAAGATTAATCGATTGTGACCATATTCATTGAAATCGGGCCATCTGTTGTTGAGAAAGCGTTGGACAAACTTTGGTCTATATACGACCATACACATACACATACAGACTTTCAGCTATAAATAATCTAAACAGTTTCCGGAGGCCTCAAAACGTAAGGTTTTAAAAAAAATTTTGATTTCGAAAATCGACCCAAAAACAATAACTTCCAATATCTGACAGTTAATAAATATTTGTTGTGTTTGTGGTATAAAAATTGTTTGATAATTTTTGATTATAAATTATTTGTAGCAATATTGTAGTTGTGTTCGGTTGTATTGAGTTGTGTTGTGCCCGATTGTGTTAATTTGTTATAACTGAGTTTAATCAAATAAACAAAAACCAAGAAATTTATTTTAAGTGGACATCTCTTGAACTAGTTTGTCACATCTGATAAAAAAAATTTTATTCGTTTTATGATTCGTTTTAGTGATACTATCTATTATAATTGGAAATTCATTGATTTTATGAGTGATTGGGCGAACATCTAAGAACAACAACAACAGCATTTCAATTCCATGAAACCGATTATATTAAAATTTGATTAATAAATTGGTAACCTAATCTAACCTAGTAATCTTATTCACTTTCATCTTTTTAATGCCTTACAGCAATCATTCTGTTTTTTATTTAAATATCAAAAAAAAATATTTTTTTAAACTTTCTTACCAAAAATTATACAAACTAAACATGTACAAGACCACCTTTATGTCAACCTACTGACTTTAGTATTAAATAATCAAAGTTTTTATTTCAAAAATGCTACTTACTGTTAAGCAATTTCTAATAAAGAAAAAAATGTTTATGATATATGAAATTATTTATTCCTTCAACTTCAATGTCATCTAAAAAATTTGAAAAAATTAACATAAATATTAACAATGTTTTTAAGAAAAATTAATAGATGTTCATTGTTTTTGTTTTGGAGAGTTGCATTTAATGTGACGTGACGAACAAGAGTCAGAAGTACGTGAGGTTCAGGTTACTGAAAAAAGGTTAACAGCTAAGTCAAATATGTATGATCCACCTCTTAAACTTTTTAAGTTTTACATAAATATCGTCGCTATCGAGAATCAACATTTGTGTTATAATAAAAACAGATGTTAACTGGACACCAATAACTGGACACACTTTCTTACCTTTTTTCTCTTTTTTTATTAAAATTTTCATAAAAATTAAATTTAATATAAATAGTACATTATATAACAAGGTTGAGAAGTAAGCTATTATTGACCGAGAACTTTTACATCTGTGGCGCGCAGCGCCGAGAGATATAATGTTCGAGGTCTATATTAGTCTTCTCAACCGAGGTATATATAGAATTTTTTTAACTACTAACACTAATTATCATATTTGCTTTGATTAGATTTTGATATTAGTCATTTTCCATTTCATTTTTAAAATATCTTAAAATATCAAGTAGCCTGGAAGTTTAGTTTCATACAAATAAAACGATATAAAGGAATGCAATTATTACTTGTTTGTGTTTTTTTGTTCATTTCACCGAGGTAATGTTTTGTTATTATTATTAACCTTCTGGGGAATTATCTAACCAATAGCGTTTATAAGAGAGTCTACATCCCACTCCAGAACGAGTGCAGGTTCTGTATTGGTAGACTGAAGGAAATGTATGCCTTGGTAGTGAGATTTAACGGTCAACGAACAGTCAAGGATACATTTTCTTCAGTCACCACACTGTTCTATTTCTTCTCTCCCTTATAAACTCACTACTTGGTAATCTTCAGTTTAACATCCGTAACTACATGAAACAGCAACTTAGTTCAACAAAAATACATTACATAATGAACCAGTATCAAAACCATTAATTAATCGCGTTGCTAAAACAACACGTCGTGTTGATTCAGTAACAATTTCTATTAACAAAACTATCAGTCTCACAATTAACATTGCTTAAATTCGTAAACATTCTTCTACTTTGTTTTAATCAAACAAAAATAAAACTCATGTAGTTGTAATTGCATTTTTCATTTCTTTGTTGATGCTATCAGACACAATCTCATCATCATCTGTTTAATTAAACTGTTAACAAAATTGTTGCATTTCGTGGTTATTGTTATTTCGTTCTCTCTATAATAACTGAAAACAAAACCAACACGAATTATATGTTGTCGATCCTTCTTTCTTTTTTTTTATAATTGGTTGACGATCTCGTTCTAAAAAAACCGATTAAATTCCTTTGTTTGAAACAGAGAGAAATATACAAAATTTTTGAATGGTCATCTCCTTCGCTCCCCTTCGTTTAGATTATTTAAACAAAGAATTTTTGATAATTAGGTCAGTATGATTTTATTTATAAAATCAATCAAAACTTAAAAATTGGATTGCGATTTTACATTGATTGTTGATATTATGATTGTTGATATTAAAGAAAAAAAAATAAATTTGAAAAACCGGTCTTCATAGTTAACTTGTGACGGATGATTTGAGTTTTTAAATAAATATTTAATAAAAACTGAAGAAAACATTTTTTTCATTTATTGTGATTTTTCGTTAGATTATTTATTTAATTTTATCTTACATTAACGGTATCGAACAAAGTGTTTTAGTTCTGATAATTATTTTTAGTGCAATTTGCTAAGTGCTGTTTTGTGAATAATTAAAAAAAATAATAATTGTTAGCTAGTTTCTTTTGAGTTACTTTCTAATTTCAAGTTCGAAATGGAGTTATTATAATTAAATAAAAAAATAAAAAAACAAATTCCTTAAATTTTAATTGTATTTTGAAAAAGATTAATTTTGATAAAAATAATAAATTATATATTGGATTTATATGCGGTTTACGAATAAATGTTTTCGTGTCATAAGCCGGAAACATTTTTGGACATGCAATTGAATATGCATGCATAGCACATTGTACGCACCAGTGCATTGGTGATGTATTTGTTCAAGACCATCAATGAAACCATCATCATATCCAGGTAACATACTACTAAATGCATGATTTTCCGTTCGATTTGGTCGTATGGAAAGTAGTAATATAATGATAACAAGATTACCAATAAACCCCATAGTAGATATATGCAGAAGAGTTGTTCGAGCATCATTTAATTTTAATCCATTTTCAACTAGTCAAAAACAATTTTGGGAAACAAAAAAAAAAATAACAAAAATTATAACGCTCCAGTGTTCACCATCAAAACACAATTTAGTTAAGATATTTTTATGTCCTCTTTTTTTTATTCTTTTGAATTGAATTGTTGTTATAGATCTAATGGTCCGTTAAATTGTTTTTGTGGCTAAATTAGAGATTCTTCCTGGGTAGAGCCCGTACGTCCGCAAATTCGTGTATCATTTCTAAAAATTAAATAAAATATAAAACCCTTGGATAAATAGATGCCTAAGCATCTATTATTTAAATTGTAAGGTCCAGGCTTTACAAATGGCGCCGAAACAGGGACAAGTATAACAGGTATATAGCGTTATAACCTGTTGTACACAATATCGAAAATGTTAGAAATGTTCATTATTGCATGTTTTTACATATGAGCATTTTTGATATTATTGATATTTGTGATATTTTTTAAAAGTTTTGATATTTTTGATATGTTGATATTTTTGATTTGATATTTTTAAATATTTCGAATAATACGGTTTTTTGTGATAGCGTTAGTATACGTTTTTTTTTTGATTCGGATATTGTAATTTGTGATAATTTTGTTGCATCTGTTGTTCGATATATATCTATGGTTGTATTATTATATGCCTTTGGTGCCTTTTTATATACCTTTTGTATTTTTTTATATATATATATATATATATACTATTGTATTTCGATATATATTTATTTTATGATGCAACAAAAAAATTTTTACAACGTTTTGATCTGAATAAAAATATGGGTATCTCTAAGAAAGAATCCAAGAAGGCTTAACCTTCTTAACATGTTTCGTTGGTTAAGGGTCGCCTCTGTCTTTTGGCATGCGATCACCAAGCGGATTTTTTTTTAATATTAGCAAAATTTCAATTAGTTTTCCTTCCGAGACTGAATGCAGCTTTACTGGTCGAGTGTTTATGCGGAAGAGAAGGGAAGCCTGTCAGTCCTACGGACAGCCAGGATCGCTTCTACAATGCTAAGCACTCCTCCATACAAGTGAAACTGCATCCAGATCTCCACTTTGTTGGGAAGAACCAACGTTCAACCCAACCTCCCTTCACAATTTCAATGGACCTAGCAAATCCATCCAACATCGCGTTACAATAGTGAATTCGGTCTTGTACTGAAATCGGATCTGGAGACTGGTACTCTATACTGGTCTACTCCCAACAAACGATATTAGTCTTAATTGTTTTTCTTAACTTTTCTAGTTTAATATTTTTTCTTAGTTTTAAGGATGAATGAACTCAGCATATGATTTTTGTAGATAACAGATATTTAGGCTGAATCTTTAAACAATGCTGAATTCATTTCATCACGCGGGAGGGTACTAGAATGTAGATTTTAGGATTTTTAGGCCTATTTTTGTTCTAGACCTCACATGTCGTTTCTGGGAAGAGATCGCGAGTTCGATTTTCCACTTCGAATCTTCGTTACAATTCCTTTTAAAAATTTTTTTGATTATACAGTCAATCGGTGTGGGCTTTGCCCAGGAAAAATCTCTACAATTATAAATACATAAATAAATAAATAATTTACTCTTTTCTAAATAAATAAATATTTTTTCAAATAAATAAATAAATATTTTTTTTATATCTCATAACAAATAAATATATTTTCATATATTATAAATAAATAAATAAATAAACATCTCCTTTTTTAAATAAATTAATAAATAAATAAATATTTTAATTTATAAATATTTTTACAAATAAATATTTTCTCACACATATTTTGATAAATAAATATTTTCTATTTTTTCATAAATAAATATATATACACTTTTTTTTAAAATTCAATAAATAAATAATTAAATAATTAAATAAATGAATATTTTCTCATTTCATAAATAAATAAATAAATATATATATTTATATATTGAATAAATGAATTAAATAAGCTGAACATCAAGAAAATAAATAATTAAATTTTCTCCTACACATTAAGTAAATCAAGGTGTACAAGTTGCAACAAAATAACTAGATTGTAAGTAAATCAATATTTTTTGCAAATAGATATTTAAATAATCATATTTTTCCTAGGATCTTTAAGATCAATAAATTTTTCCCTGTAAAACGAAGGTCGAAGGAGTTGATTATTCAAAATATTTGTATATTTCTTTCTGTTGTTGTTGGTCGCGTTGTTCACGATATCGACTCAGTTTACAATTTTTACAATTTTTTTCGGTTGTTGTTTTTACATTTTTGCGCGGAAAAACATTTTAGGGTTATCACACAACAACATCATCAGTTTTTGGTATTGGAAGTTGGAAATTTTATATCCATTAATATTTGTCTTATTTATCTCTGACCAAAAAATGTCAGTTGTTCCGTTGGACCATCCGTTCTACGGTCTTGAAGAATACGAGTTGTGGGTCGAATGCTTCCTCCGGGACATACAGTACAACAGCGAGGACTGGATACAACAATTGAATGACGCTGCGCGTAATCCAGCTACAAGGATAACTCAATCTCATGCAGTAAACATGACTGAAGAAAGCGAAGCGATTGTAGACGCTGCCTTATTTTTGTCCAGTAAAGCGAGGGATCTTGTACCCTCAGTACAACCACATATTTTACAGGGTCTTTTAAACCGTGTTAAACATTATCTAGATCGTGTCAACCGATTGAGTGACAGTAATGAAATTGTGTACGGCCGTAATTATGCCACTAGGAGTTTGAATGAATCACTCAATAAGATTAAATCTTTGTCTCCTCTACCTTCATATCAACAAGTGGCTAGGATACAGGCAGTGCCAGCACCAGTAATGCAGCAGGAAGAGTACGAAGACTATCAGGACTTGAGTCAATTTTGCACAGAGTGGCTTCCTCTATTCTCAGCGGATGGGTCATCACCAGATGCTCACGAGTTCATCCATTTGGTTGAAGTGGCTGCACGGAGGGATCGGGTGACCTTTGATGATTTAAAGTCAATCGTTCCCCGGTATCTTCGTGGAGTCGCGAATAAACATTATATAAACCTTACTTATGAGTATCGGGTGGTGACCTACTCCATACTCCGAGAAAGTTTATTACGAACGTTTGGTACTCTTAACGACGATAAGGCTGTACTGAGTGAACTGCTGAACAGAAGACAAAATGAAAATGAGGAGATATTTGATTACATCATAGAGATCAGCAAGCTCAACAGACGACTGGCTCAACCATTTTCAGAAATGGAGATGATTGAGATTGTAAGGGAAGGCATGTCAGATAAATTAAAAAGTGCTACAATGGTAGCTAATGTAGTTACCCTAGCTGACTTGCGGGTACTGTGCCAGAAATATGAAACGCTATGGTCATCTTTCCCAACAACATCGAAAACAACTTGTCATCTAGAAATGCAAACTGATGAATACCGAAGTCGATACATCACAGCAGAAGCAATGGAAACCTTTTCGACAAATACGAACGAACAACCGATAATTAACCCCTGTACTTCAACAGGTATACACAATAAACTAAAATCCAGCTCAGTTCAAATTCCGGTTCGACGAAAACTAACTTCTTTAAAGCGCCACGAACGTTTTAAACGTTATCTGAAGTTGCGAAAGATCTTCAATAAAGCATGTGTTGTTTCTATCATTTCCGAACTAAATGATTCTAGGCCGCATATTTACATCGACATCCTTGATAAAATTGTATATGGACTTCTGGATAATAGGGCTGCTATCAGTTTTCTAGGAAGAAATTCCTTGGAGTTATTAAATGATGCCGGAATCTCATATCGTAAGTTTTCATCTTTCATCCGGACAGTAGATGGAACACGTAACCATATTTTGGGATACGTCGACGTTCCAATTTCTTTCAACGGTTTTTCAAAATCTTTTAGGTTCTATGTAGTCCCAAGTCTCAAGGAGGGGGTGTACCTGGGTGCAGATTTTTGGAGAGACTTTGGCATCACTCCTTCATTTATAGCTGATCTAGTTCAGAGTGATCGTAACCAAGAACGAACACATAGTCTCGAAGTTCCAATTGCCCAAGCACTTTATCATGCGGATCAGTTGGCGAACTTCAGATCCAATGTGCAACAACGTTTGATAGCTGAGTTACAAAGGCCTCAACAACAATATACTTCGCGAACGCGAACTCGACCACAAACCTATCGGCCACAACAACGGGTCTTGGTACGGCAACATCGCTTGGGTGGTGCTGCTAATAAATGTTCAGCCAAGATAGCTTCACAATTAGTACCAGCCATAATAAAATACAAGATTGGTAAGAACCTGTATGAATGTACGAATTTAGATGGTAATGACATGGGGACTTACCCTTCAAAAGACATCCGATTATGACATTTAATTAATCCCCATCAGTTTTAAATCTCTTAACTTATTTTTGTATTATCTTTAGTATACATCCCTGTTAATTTATTATCCTGTAATAGTTTTTTTTTATCATTATTAATTTATTAATTATTAGTAATTTTTTTTTATTATTCTTTACATTGGTATCTTGATTTATTAAAATTTCTCGCCTTGGTTGTTCTAATAAATCATCCACTATGCTTAACATATTAACGTTTTCGTGTTAGATGTGAGCCGCTTAAGACTCTGTCTGCGGTTATCTGACTCTACTTTGTATTAGCTTACCACTCCCCATTCATTTTTTTATTAACTTTCACAAATTTTCACTATTTTTATAGATAGTCTTTATCGCTAACAATAGTAATGCTGTCTCTCATTGCCTGAAATTGAATTTTGGTACTTGAGGGCGCTGTTCAGTAAGAGTATTAGGTAGTTTTTTTTCATTAGTTTTAGTTTTTTTTCAATAGTTTTAGTTTTTTTTTGGGAAATTTGATGTACGTAGAAAGAGATTATTAGGCTCATATCTGTCATCAGTTCCACATACAATTACTGAACAGGGCTCTCAAGTATGGAATTTCGGTTAATGGTCATGATGGTCAACATTTGTATTCCTCTTATTGCAATAGAACTTACCTTTAATAAATAACATAATTTCATTCACTAGTATCTGACACTTGATTTATTTGCGCACGCTTACCAACTCTGCGATGCCTGTTGTCCGCTGGGACTCGGCATGTCTCAATTGGGGAACTTTTACAGCGAGACATGACAGTTTACACGATATCATTAATGCAGCTGATCAACAAAACTCTAGCATTCTACAATCAAGGATTTGGATGCAATAGTCATTAAGTCAACATAAATAAAACAATTTTTTTTAATTACACATTTATAATTCACAATTTTTTTCATAATGGATATACAACATCAGTAATTCAAACATCTTTATTTTTCATCATGGTTACTCAACATCTACAATGCGCACTTTCTTTCATCATTTAGCGTCATGCAAAAATTCTAAACATCTGGTTGTCTTGGGAGAGGCACTCGACTCATCAATTCGTATACCTATATCGGTAAATAATGGTGATTGCTACATATTTTTCTTTCCTTAATCTTCACAAAAAGCATTTCACTGTTGAATGCTTGTTTGATATCGGTTCAGGAAATTGTCTGTTATGCCGCAATCTGGGGAATTATCTAACCAATAGCGTTTATAAGAGAGTCTACATCCCACTCCAGAACGAGTGCAGGTTCTGTATTGGTAGACTGAAGGAAATGTATGCCTTGGTAGTGAGATTTAACGGTCAACGAACAGTCAAGGATACATTTTCTTCAGTCACCACACTGTTCTATTTCTTCTCTCCCTTATAAACTCACTACTTGGTAATCTTCAGTTTAACATCCGTAACTACATGAAACAGCAACTTAGTTCAACAAAAATACATTACATAATGAACCAGTATCAAAACCATTAATTAATCGCGTTGCTAAAACAACACGTCGTGTTGATTCAGTAACAATTTCTATTAACAAAACTATCAGTCTCACAATTAACATTGCTTAAATTCGTAAACATTCTTCTACTTTGTTTTAATCAAACAAAAATAAAACTCATGTAGTTGTAATTGCATTTTTCATTTCTTTGTTGATGCTATCAGACACAATCTCATCATCATCTGTTTAATTAAACTGTTAACAAAATTGTTGCATTTCGTGGTTATTGTTATTTCGTTCTCTCTATAATAACTGAAAACAAAACCAACACGAATTATATGTTGTCGATCCTTCTTTCTTTTTTTTTATAATTGGTTGACGATCTCGTTCTAAAAAAACCGATTAAATTCCTTTGTTTGAAACAGAGAGAAATATACAAAATTTTTGAATGGTCATCTCCTTCGCTCCCCTTCGTTTAGATTATTTAAACAAAGAATTTTTGATAATTAGGTCAGTATGATTTTATTTATAAAATCAATCAAAACTTAAAAATTGGATTGCGATTTTACATTGATTGTTGATATTATGATTGTTGATATTAAAGAAAAAAAAATAAATTTGAAAAACCGGTCTTCATAGTTAACTTGTGACGGATGATTTGAGTTTTTAAATAAATATTTAATAAAAACTGAAGAAAACATTTTTTTCATTTATTGTGATTTTTCGTTAGATTATTTATTTAATTTTATCTTACATTAACGGTATCGAACAAAGTGTTTTAGTTCTGATAATTATTTTTAGTGCAATTTGCTAAGTGCTGTTTTGTGAATAATTAAAAAAAATAATAATTGTTAGCTAGTTTCTTTTGAGTTACTTTCTAATTTCAAGTTCGAAATGGAGTTATTATAATTAAATAAAAAAATAAAAAAACAAATTCCTTAAATTTTAATTGTATTTTGAAAAAGATTAATTTTGATAAAAATAATAAATTATATATTGGATTTATATGCGGTTTACGAATAAATGTTTTCGTGTCATAAGCCGGAAACATTTTTGGACATGCAATTGAATATGCATGCATAGCACATTGTACGCACCAGTGCATTGGTGATGTATTTGTTCAAGACCATCAATGAAACCATCATCATATCCAGGTAACATACTACTAAATGCATGATTTTCCGTTCGATTTGGTCGTATGGAAAGTAGTAATATAATGATAACAAGATTACCAATAAACCCCATAGTAGATATATGCAGAAGAGTTGTTCGAGCATCATTTAATTTTAATCCATTTTCAACTAGTCAAAAACAATTTTGGGAAACAAAAAAAAAAATAACAAAAATTATAACGCTCCAGTGTTCACCATCAAAACACAATTTAGTTAAGATATTTTTATGTCCTCTTTTTTTTATTCTTTTGAATTGAATTGTTGTTATAGATCTAATGGTCCGTTAAATTGTTTTTGTGGCTAAATTAGAGATTCTTCCTGGGTAGAGCCCGTACGTCCGCAAATTCGTGTATCATTTCTAAAAATTAAATAAAATATAAAACCCTTGGATAAATAGATGCCTAAGCATCTATTATTTAAATTGTAAGGTCCAGGCTTTACAACCTAGCTTGAGAAAAATTACTTCTCATTGGGGCATTCGAGTAAATAATGACGATCTCTCAAGTTAGTAGTTAAAAATAGTACATTATGATGCTAGGACGTAAAGCTAAAGATTTTGGACGGATGTGGAGTTTGCAAATCAAAGCGCTAGCCGAGATTTGCACCCACATTAAGTCCAAAATAGCTTACGTCCGTGCATATACTATTTTTTATTCGCCGCAAGCAAAATATTTTAAGAAAAGTTGTTTATTCTAAATTAAAATTATAAATTTTCAAAAATTTTAAAATAAAAATATGTGGAACAAGTAACCTTTGACAAAATATTTATTGTTTTTTCCAAATTATTGTGTAGCTATGACAACAAATGATAACAACTATTTTAATTGGATAATGAAATTTTGAATTTGAGGGTTGCTTTGATAAAAAATTTTATTTTTCATAGAATTTAAACAAATACAAATGCTTTTTACTTTTTTGGACGTAGCTATGACAACAAAATAAATAGTTGAAAAGTGATACTTTAAAGCCGCAAATCACAGTAGTAAAGTAACACTTTAATATGTAGGCGTATAAAATCGAAATTATGTGATTGAAATTATTAAAGACTGAAAAATATACAAAAAATATAAAGTTAGTTTTTGATGGACTAAAATCATAAAATTAGTTGAAATAATTGAAAAGCATTAAATACAATACTATATGGGGCGAACCCATTGTTTTCATGTCCAACAAATTATCCTATGTATCGGGCTTAGCTTTCTTCTGGGTTTTAAGAACATTTCTCAAATAAAAGTATTTTGATCGAAAGTTTACAAAGTTGATGAACGCTGAACTTCTTCCAGAACTGCCACAAATACAGACTGGGTTTGGTCCTTAAAACAAAACCACACCAATCTTTTGAAATTAGTTGAACACCAAAGAGTTTAGAGTTTCATTCATAAACGTTATCAAGATGTTCATGATCTTTTTCAAACCATGAATTTTCTAATTAAAATTTGGAATTAATAATTTAATTAATTACTCATATAAAAAAAGTCGGTCAATGTAAGAGTAAAATTCAAAATGCTGGAAATCATCACAATTCATGGCCAAAAATTTTGTTTTTGAAAGTAATTATTGTAAATTAAATTCAAAGACAGGAAATATTGAAATTAAAATGTTTGAGCGGAATTGTTTTAGATTAATTAAAAATAAAAATAATCTTCCACATTTCCGATAGATGTTAGGCTATATACTTATCACCCCATCATCGTACATATACATTATGTACATATTTAATTTCAAAATTGATATCGAAATATTCAAAACCACACAAAAAAATAATAAAACAATTAAATTTCATAATTCATCATCCACCATCTAATATGATCATAACAATTACATAAAAACAAGATAATTATAATAAATTTCAAAGGAAACTAAACGTAAGAAAATATCCTTGAAAATTGATTTATTCGTGAATTTTAATAGCGGAGGAGGGAAGATGCTTACAATTGATTGTTGATTTATTTCGTATAATTTTTGTTTTCCTACATTAACCATGAACACAAGTCATGAACATTAAGACGGTTTAAATTGCATTTTTTTCTATTGTAATAAATTGTGGTAGGTAGATAAGTTGAATGGTAAATTTGTTTAATTAAATATACGAATAATTGAAATTAATTAAATTTTAATTAATATTTATGATGATTTGTTTGCAAATAAATGAATCATTGTGGTGTAAATATTGTATGGATTGAGTAACGTGCTACGCATTAACCTCGTTGTTTTAGTGACATTCCAGAAAACTTACTGAAATATTTTTTTCTCAACTTATTCAATTAATTATCATTCATAGCGTAACACAATCTCCAATTATTCTAGTTTTCTTTTACTTCACATTAAAAATTTTAAAAACTGAAATCTTCGAAATTTCCCATTATTTAACCTAAAAGCGAAAATTTTTTAAATTTTGAAATTCAATTAATAATTTAAAATTTAATTTGTATAATTTGTTTTCTTTTTCAACCATAAAAAATAAAATTAAAACAAAACAAAATTAAATATCCAACCAAATGTTCTTTTGCAACAATCCATATACTCAATGAATCATACTTCCTCTCTATTTCGTTTTTATTTTAGAATAAAAAAAACTTATTTACTTCTTATTACAAAGTAATTAATATTCTAAGCTGACGAAAATGTCTTTAGAAATACATTTACATATTTTTTTATATTATTGAATTTATTCAGATGTGGGCAACAGTTTGAAAATTTCAAAACATTATCTGAGTGTTTATGTGTAGTGCGACCTCATAATATTGTTGTTAATTAAGTCATCAGTGACAAATCGAAAATGAAATGACTATGAAAATTTAATCACGAAAAAGGATTCTGTTCGATGATTAACTTTTGTTTCAAAAATGTTCTACCAGTTTGTCCAATATTTTCCAACGTCTAGTTATATGTTAATAGTGCTGACAACGGTCATGTACTTGTTTTATTCAAATAAGGTTATTTTGCATCAAGACTCAAGAAACCGCAGATATACATTTTTGGCAGATTTGGATTCACAAGTGTATAAACGTAAAAACTAACCGAATTTTGAAGCACATACATTTTCAAAATGTTCAGAATGATTTCATTTGTGGTCAAGTGAAAATAGGTATTAATGTTTAATAATCTTTAAGAAGTTATAGTAAAAAACGGTATCTAGAAATAGTCATAGCTATTGAGTCTAAACGTATGGAGGATAAGTGAGCGTGAAATATTACATACCACAACCTCTGCTAAAAACAATGAGATATCCTTAAGCAAGGTAATCTCTTAAGAGTGCTGGTTGATGAACTCTATTCAGCAATAATAAAATCCTCAAAATTAGTTATAGAATATTCCTTGATGATACCAACCTTTTATCTGCTTGAATAAACGAGCTTTTATAATTGGCGTAACTAGGTAAGCGCCAAGGGTTTGTTTTCTATATCCTATCATACAATATTCAAAACGTCTCTTGATTGCAATTGCAAATTGATAATAGAACTTATTTGTTTATGTGGATTTAAAAAGCTTTGACATCCTATCTATACTTGTAAGCAATGCTATTCCAACACAAATAAGAGACAACATGCTGAAAGTCTTTATTTTTTTTTCCAGCCACATGAAAACCTTAAAACGATGTTTTGCCATAAAACGACCCGTACAAAATAAAACACAATCCAATCCTTTCAATCAAAATCGAAAAAAAAAATTAAAGAAACAAAAATATACATCTGAGTGGAGGCGTTGTAAAATTTAGTTCTTATATGTATATACCTAAGAAGAGAAAAACTAATATCACTACATAGTCTAAAATTATGTAAAATATTTTTTCTATTTTGCGTCTAAAATAAAGTCATTTCGATACCCAACTGCGTATCGAAATGGCCTTCATTACGATACGCAAAGTTTTGTTTTTCAAGGTTGGTCACATTGGTCATACAAACGTCAGTGAAAATCAAAACGAATAATTATATAAATAAAATTAATAAGAATATCTAAATTAGTGTTGCATATTTTAATTAACTATAACTATAAAATAATAGTAATAATAAGGAAAATCATAAACTGTAGGTATAATTTTGTTTATTTAAACTTTTGTACGATATCCTAACCTCTAAAATTTTTTACAGCAGAATATTAGAATTGTGCATTGCATATAATTAATAAATGAAAAAGTGTGTAGAAAACCGATTTAGAGGAAAATAGAAACTCATGGAACATACAGGTGCCACTTCTCAACTGCAACACTATCGAATAAACATATTATCATACAGAACAAACATATTATCATACAGAACAAACACATTTATTTATTAAATTCAAGTGCAAAATTATCAAATTTAAATTTTTTGCTAGTTAATTTTATGTAATATTTTTTTATTTTTGAATTGTGCAGTTATTGTAAACAGTAACGGTACACGTGTCCTTGGCGTTTATTATTACTCCTGGCAAATTTTGGGATAGCACAAAGTTTTGTGCGTTACTTTTATTTTCGTTAATTGATATTTCTGTTTTGTTGCAATTTGCTGATGATAATTGAATTGCCGAAGTTATAGTTGAAGTGGAGGAACTACTTGTACTCGGTTGGAATTGCATTGTAAGCATTTGAAGTGGCAGTTTTTCTTTCTAGAGATCCTTCAATGTAACCTTCAGCTACTGCCGAAGATTTCCAGCCACCGTAGTTTTTGATGGTCAACAAATCACCACCCTTGTTGGCCAAATGTGACACGCTCGAACGTCTGAAGCAGTATATAGCTCGGGGTTTGAAATTTTCAAGAATGTTGCAATAATTTTAGGTATTTTGCCGATAGTATTAATGCCCATTGGGCTATTAATACAGTATCCGTTGCGGTAGGTGACAAAGAATCGCCGATGTGTCGTTTTGGTAGACCGCAACGCAATATATTTATGTATTAGATCAATCCATATTTTCTCTGTTACTACAAATTGCCTTTTGATATAATTTTTAGTTTTTGGAATGTCGACCATAATAACGTCAGTTTTAAACTTGACATCGTCTAGTGACATATTTGTGAGCTCTTCACGTCTACAAGCACCGTTGTACCCCATTAATAAAACTACCTAGATAGAAAAAAAATTATCATAGAAATTGATGCTACAATTACACAAAAAAATGTACTTACTTTTATTGCTAAATACATTTTATCATCAGCTTCTTGTATAAAACGATTGATATGCTCTAACTCTAAAATTTTAGATTTTTTAGGCTCGTACCCTTCTGACAACCTTTTTAAAAAAGCTTGTAATTTTGCGTACGTAGAGATATTCACATTTTTATAAATATTTAAACATGATCTTAACATCGAATAGGAAGACCATAACGTAGAAGATTTGTTGTTTTTACCTAGCATCTCAAAATACGCAAGCATAATATTTTCTGATATGCTTTTGACATTATGTTCTGTACACCAATTTTCAAACATTTTATACTGTTTTTCATAAATTTCGCGCGACTTTTTAGGAAGCAAGTTATTAAAAGTGCTCTCGGCAACTTCACGTAGCTCAGGTGGAGTAAAACTCAATTCATCTTCCTTCATTTTTATTGTAACTTTTCACAATTTAACGATTATAATAGGTAAAATAAACAATAATTTAATTTGACACAAACTTTTCTTTGGTTTCTTTGTTAATTGTTTCAAATATCAAATGTGTTACCAATCACCAGAAAAATAAAACAAAATTTCAAAGTGACTATTTTTTAATAAAATACACATTTTTTTAAATTTCAAGACAAAAAATGCAAAATAGAAAAAATAGTATAAAAAACTCGTTTCATAAGACGTTTTATCGCACTTATCCTTTAGAAAACTCCCCGCTGCGCGGGTCGTTTTCTAAACAGATTGCGTGCGATAAAATCGTCGATTATGAAACTAGTTTCTTAATATACTATTTTGTACTCAACACTTTTTAACTTATAATCCTCTGAATACTAATATCCAAAGATTAGCATCAAAAATTTGTTTAATTAAATTCTATAAACACGTTTTAATACGAGTATTAATACGAGTTCTAGCGTGCAGGCAAAAGAACAGCTAATAAACAGTAGCATAAGTATTTCAGAACAACCATATTCTTTATTTGACAATCAAAAATTATTTACGGAATATATTCATATTATAGCAACTATTAATCACATAATTAACGATTTTATCCAGTAATTTTTGCTCAATTATTGGCGACAATAATAACTTGAATTGATAGCTAACTTTAATGGAATTATTTGTCTCCATAATATAGCAGTACATTAATATCTAGAAAAATCTCAACGAAAAGATTTTAAACAGTTTATAACAAAATTCTGTTGTCCTGGGAGTAAAAGGCTACTACCGAAGGCGAATTAGTCCTGTGGGTACCAAAGGCATAAAGATGAGGAAGGCAAAGAAAAACCACCACATTAAAGACCTATTGGGTATTGGGTGTGAAAGATTAAGTAAGTTTGCAATGAAATCACTTGAGGAGAAAAGGATTAAGAATAATAAAATTAGATTTAGAACATGGAATGTGAGAATTGAAAAGTATGACGAATGTGGAGAAGATAGTAAGTTTTAAAAAGGGAAATGGACAGGCACAACAGCGACATAATTAGAATAAGTGAAGCGAGATGGGCAGGAGCTAATGGAGAAAAGTTTCACGATGCTGTGTTTTACCTCAGAGCAGTTAAGAAAGGACAAACTGAAATTGAATTTATTATAGAAAAGACATTAAAGATTTGCATAAATAAGGATTGTGTATAGAAACGTTGCTTTAAAAATAAATGCAGCATGCTTTCTAGTCATATAAGTCTGCACGCCTGGCGATAATGAGAAAATTAAAAAATCCTCAAAGAGGAAGAAAAAAGGCTGTTTGTCATGTATTGATGTAGAACTGGAATACCAGTATAGAAGCGGAAGCGTTAGAATGAGTGGTAAAAAATTTTGGTTGATCGAGAAATGCAAGAGGCAAAAGATAGATTGAGATTTGTAAAGAAAATAAAATAATGTTTGTCACTATTTTTGTTCTTTTAACATCACAAAAACGGCTACACACACGCAAGCCCCTCGGTTTCATTTATAGAAAGCAAATTGGTTTTGTAATGACTAATAAACTATGTAAAATGGAGTGTAAAAGGCCCATAAAACAACTTGAGCAGACAAACATAGTGATCATATATAACTAATGGCAGAGCTAGAATTAAAACTAAAAAAAGAAAGACATATGTCTCTGAATTTTGAGCAAATGGGTTTGGAAATAAAAGCAAAAATAAGACACTTAAAAACAAAAATGGTAAGGAACACTGAAGAGAGATGGTGAAGAATAAAGCAAAGCATGTAAGGTAAGTAAAGTATAAATAGAATGGGGCTCAAGACAGGAGTCCAAAACCTATGAACACCACAGATAATGATAGAAAAAATAAAAGGAAGGCGAAAATTAAATATACTGAAGAATGAAAAAAATATTATAGGAGATTGAACCCGGAAATGAAAAAAACAAACAGACAGAGCTCGAGTGAGTGTACAGAAACCGAAGAATTGGTAAAAAAAAGAAGGTATAATATAGTTTGCAATGAAGTGAGAGTACTCACTGTAAAAAAGACAACGAACACCACGAAGAAAGGGTAGTATTAAGAGAAGAAAAGCAAATCTTGGAAAGATGGAAAGATGGAAAGAGTACATACAAAAATTATATAAAACGGAAGATAAACCAAAGGTCTGAAACATAGAAGAAGAATAAAATGTTCCAACGATGAGCTGGGGCATAAATCTTACTCGAAGATGTGAACCTGGCAATGAAAGAAATAAAAAATGACAATTGCGAATATACCGGTGGAATAGAATTACAAGTGGAACAGTCTGGCTTTAGAAAGGGAATTGGTACAAAGGAAGAAATCAGTGTAGATAAATCTATCGTGAAGAGATATGTGGATAGAAACTTTTAAGTTTTCATTTGTGTAGACTTGGAAAAAGCTTTGGAGTGACCTTTAAAAACGAAACATCAAAAACTCAAAAGTAATTATATAAGGTGCGAAAGAAGTGTTGAACATCAGTGTTTGAACAGGCAAAATAACTAGGGAGAGAGCTCACAGAACAAAATGAGAGCTTGAAACAAAGATCGCTAAGGCAAAATATGGTTTTATAGCTGGATATTGTTGAAAAGTAAATGATAAAATCAGATGAATTGACGAAGTGAGGAATGTGCAAGTTTTGAGAAGCGCGGGAGAAGAACGAAGGAAAAGGAAATGAATTGGTCATGTGCTGAGAAGATCCTGTTTGTTAAGAGAAACAAACAGATTGATATGATAGTGATTTAAAGTGATAATTTTGAAAAAAATGCATGAAATTTGCCTTAAATCTGCATAATACAAAATTGTGCAGAAGACATATATGGATATGATGTTCACCGATATGTCATTATAATTTGACTTTTGTCAAATTAAAATTTTAAATCATGTATTTTATCTTTATTTTTATTACATCTAAAATTATGTGCGAAAGAAATTTTTTTGTGAAGGTAATGAAAACAAACACAAAAACAAACGGGCACTTTGAATAATTAATTTTTGGAATTTAAAAAAATCAATATTTTTTCAATATTCGTTGTTTGCCTTGTTTTATGTCGGTTTACTGATATATAATTTTATTTTTTATATAATTAAGAAAACTATGGAAAATAAATATAATTTTTTATACGTAAATTCAAAATTAAAATTTCTTTTTTCTAATTTTTTTTCATTTAAATTTTATCATTACAAAACTAGCAAAAAAATTAACCCATCATTTAAAAATACAATCACACACATACATTTTTGTTTTACAACTTAAAAAAACGACCGCTTTCCACATCTGACGTAATGACGTTACCACAAATATTAGTCTAGGAAAGATTCAAAGGATTTCAGTGAAAATTAATGATACAAAAAATTAAAACAAAACCGATAAATAAATTGATGCGAAAATCAGTGGAAAAATCTAGTACTCAACTTTGCTAAAAAAAAATAGTATTCAACTACTAATCTGATGTGTGAAATTTATTTTTTAGGTCGTTTTCAATGAAACTCTGCAGTTGATAAAAATTTGATTTATTTATTTGGTATAATTCAATACAATTTTGCGGTCAAATACAAGTTTATATCTAGGTAATGTGGATTCAACAAGTGTGACGGTTTACAAAGGTTTTTATTGAGTTGCAAATTCTCGATTGTCTGTCTTTATTGATAGTGAATCTGAAGTAAGGAGGTAATCTGAATAGAAAACCTTGGTTGGTCCTTTCAACTACTAGCTGTTGCCTAGAATCACTTTTAAAAACACAGCACTTCATCTGTAGATGCCCCAATGTTTGTACTGCATATAATGAAAATTTGGCTACTTTAACTTTTCGACTGATTCAGGTGACATAGGATATAAGAAATGCAAACATTTCTTTTCTTAAAAAACGAGTAGTTTCTAGATATGAGGGTCAAATGGTGTTTTTTCGTAGGAAGAAGAAACGTCTCAAAAGCAACGAGGAACCCGATTTTCCAAGTATTACGCGCGGATTTTTACCGGGTAAAAACATCTCCCTTGTTCGTGTGGTACTGTTGTATCTCTGCAGTACCACAAGTTAAGGCATTCCTTTGCAGGGTATGGGTTGAGTGTAGTACTATCTCGATTATTATAATGTGTTGTTGTGGTGTTGCTGTGTAGTATTGAGCATAGATGAGCTTCGTTCGTCTTGTCTCAGTCGTTTCATTAAATTGATGATGATTTAATTTGCTATATCCCAGTTGTCTTTTGAACTCAGCACAGATTGCACAAGGCTACGCGGATTGTTTGACTCTCCCATATGTTGCTCAATAAGTCGCCGTGCGTTTGCGAACCTTCCGCATTTGATAAGCACGTGCTCTGCGCTCTTGGCCTTTTCCTCACAGTAGAGACAGTTTGGATCCATTACGTGCTTATACTTGTATAAGTACTCACGGAAACATCAATGGCCTGAGAACATCTTTGTCAAATGATGATTGACGTCACCGTGTTTCCTTGTTGTCCATGCTTTTACATCAGAGACCATCACAAATATCCATCGTCCCTTGGTGAATCCTTCTAATTTTTTTACCATTCTATATGACTGTCTATGATGAAGTCCTCATGTGTTCGTCGGTCACTTTCATTTTGTGTTGCTATACGCAGAGCCGATACCTATTTTGCAGCAAAATATCGACTGGCATCCTACTCGCAATAAATTTACAACCTTATCAAACACCATGCGAAAAGCACAGCAAATGCAGTCTAACACAAGATGGCGTTTTTTCCGCTGAGGCCCAAATGGTTACCCTATACATCAATACTGATACATCGGAAGCACTAGTACAGAAAAGCTTTCTGATCGGATGTCTAGAGCTGCCAATGTTAGGCATAAGCCTTGCAAGGGCAGTTCCTTCTCATTTGGCTTTGTCACCAACGTAAATCAGGTGGTCTTTGAAGTTGAGTCTGTGGTCTAGAACGACTCCAAGATACTTCAGGTGCACGCAAAATGTTAATGATCCGTCCACCAACCTGGATACCGATACTTTCCATCACTTTTCTGCTGCTCATTAGTACGACTTCCGTTTTGTGATTGGTCAACACTTGTCCTGTATTGCACAACCATGCTCTAACGCTGGTTATGTTCTGGTTACAGTTGCTAGTAATGTTCGTGAGGTTTTTGGCTACAACAACGATGGCAATATCATCTGCATAACCGATAATCGTTGTTTGTTCCGGCACACGTACTCTTAGAACACCATCGTACATGATGTTCCATAACAGTGGTTCAAAGACCGATCCTTGGGGTACTCCTCCTGTTATATTGAACTTCTTAGGACCTGCGTAGGTATCAAAGACCAGAGTTCTTCCCGCTAATTAACTGGCTATTATTCGTAACAAGTAGTTAGGTAATTGCAGTTTGTCTAGGGATTTCAGTGTTTGGTTCCAGTTTACTGAGTTAAAGGCATTTTTAGCATCCAGAGTGATAACAGTACAATATTGTTTTCCACCCTCTAGCCTTATTTTACCACTCAAAGCTTTATTCGCTATCTCACATACCGCAGAGATTGCATCAATGGTATAGCGTTTATTTCTGAAATCAAACTGCCGGTCAGAAAAGCCCCATTCGCCATCAGCATGTTGCTCAAGTCAGGTACCAATAATTCTCTCAAAGATCTTTCCATTTGTATCCAGCATGACCAGTGGGCGGTAGGACGAGGGTACTTCTGGTGGCTTGTCACATTTTGGTATAAGCACAAGGCGTTGGAGCTTTCATTCCTCAGGATATATCCGTTCTTTCAGGCACGGTTTCGATAGTTTCGTATCTCGGGCTTACACCACTCTACAAACAATGATGTAAATTGTGAAATCTATATCAGTAGTTGTGTTCGGGAAATGGAAATGCGATGGAATTGATTTGTTATTGATTATAGTGGACAACTGATTCCGGGTAGGGATTTTATGCAAGCGTTCAACGTAAAATTTGACGGACTTTATTAAATTCATTATTTTAAAATTTTAATTTGGACAATAAGATCAATAAGTTATTTAATATTTATCCTTAAATTTTTGATAAACAACTTGAAAGGTTCATCAACGGCACAGTGAAACAACTTAAATTAAAAGATTATTTTTGTATTTTACTTGACCGAAGGTAAAAAAAATAAAACAATGTTCAAAAATAGAAAAAAATATAATTTTAATTTAATGTAAACAAAGTCCAAAGAATATAATTTTATCCAATGATAGCCAAAAAATTATAAATAACTCGATTGGCATTCACAAATATAGCAATTTAGTCGACACCAAATTTCCCCTTAAAAATTGGTTCCCACCACATGATTTCTAAATATCCAAACAAGTTTTCTGATTAAACAAAAAAAAAATGTTCAGAAATTTATTGTTTTAGTTTTTAAATAATATTTAGAATTGCTTGAATAAAAAAAAATATAATGACGAAATCAAAATATTTCATCGATCTTTTAAACATTGCGCTCTCTGAATGACAAGAGCAAGAGCAACACGAATGCCGTTTGCAGTTGATTATTCAGAATGGACGACGCGCATTTTATCTTTTCTTATTATAAATTCAGAACGTTTGATTAACGACCAGGTCTGAAAATACACTCTGAACAATGTATAGGAAATGAGTTCTCCGTTAGGAATCAAACACGGTACCCGTCTTTTACTGTATAACAATTTTTCTAGATTTCACGTCTGACAACAGTTAATACGTATCTTCTTATTCTAATTCTTATTATATAATATATATTATATAAGAACGAAATTAATAAAAAGATCAAGATAAGACCAGTTATTCAGTTGCATTCCACAGATTGAGGTTGTAATGTTCGTCTTATACAATAATGATCTAATTTCTTATCCAACATAACAAAGAAGTAATAATAATTTCATAATCTCAAAATTTTCAACATTATTAAACTTTTTCTCACATAAACGTAATTATATTGTCAGCAATTTTAATGGCACAAAAAAATTTACTTTGTAATTACTTTCTTTTATTCTCATAAACACCTTGCCAGCTCAGCTAAACTGTTTATGATTAGAAATTGAAATTAAGAATAATAAACTTAACGATTAAGTTCTCACATAAATTCATACCCGATGAAAATAATTGCTTTTTAATTTAAACGTTTTTTTTACCATCACGTAACAAAAGTTTTAGAATTTATACCATTCATTAATTAATTGTTCGAAACTGTTTTTTTTTTTAAAGAAAAGAAGAGTTAAAACTGTGGTGGTTATTTATCTAATCGATCGATCGAGTCAGTAAAATTCCAAAAATATATTAATAAAACCCCATGATGCCACACCTAAAATATTTCATTTGATACTTTTTTTATCGTTGATGATGGAATGATGAATTTTTGATCACTTGTTTGATTAGTAAATTCAAAACCGCATGATGTATGATATAAAACATGAAAAAAAAAACGTCTACCATCTCTTCTGAGTTCAAGATTATTTTTATTATTATTCATGATATCATCTTGATATTATTATAATAAAATTGTATATTTTTTAATCGAATTATTTCATTAAAAATATATGATCTTGTCAAATTTGATCTGTAATTTTTTTTTTGTATTGTCCGTAAATTAACTACTAACTTGTTATTTCAAATACTTTCATTTACAATTAAATTAATAAGTGTGAAATTTTGTTTATTTATCTAAGTTATTGTTGTAACTGGATAATGCGCTTAAAATTTTTATTAGTAATATTATTGTAAACTTTCAAATAATATAACAAGTTTGTGGTTTCAAAGCTTGTTTTAAGTTCAAGGAAATTATTAAAAATAATATGATTTACAATCAACGGAAGTTTTTATTGATTCCACTGTGACTTTTTATTTAAAAAAAAATGTATCCTGTCCTTGCAAATCTTGCATTTTTTTAATATTATATTGGTTTGAGATGCATATTTTTTATTAATAGCTGGTTGGTTTTAGTTATAATGAGAATGGACCATTATTTTGTCGATTCATTTAATATTTAATTCATTTTCAATGTTATGTACGTGTAGACATCGAAATATCAGTGGTTTTAAAGTTGAATTTAGTGTCAGGTATAGAGATGCTATTTTCTCCATTATTGATAGAAACAATATCAATTATGCCACTGAGGTTAAAAATTCATCATCAGTCATCTACATCAGTTGAGTTTCTCAATCATCGTTAGAAATTTCTTCTTTAACTCAATTTCAATTCTAGTGTATTAATAATTAATATTATTATTTAAATATTATCAATATTACTTTTGCGATAGTTAATACACAGTTTTACTGTTTTCATACTCTTACAATATAAACATTTTAGGAATTGTTGGCGTAAGACTTAGGAAGACAATTTCATGACTAGCAATTTGTTCAGGTATGCCCTATTATGATCCGGGTCGGGTCAGGGTGTAATAAGGTAAATCCTAATAGAGCATTTGCATCCGGCCCCTATCAGAAATCATACTTGATTTCACTACTAAGGCGTTCCGTATATGTCCTGATCCGGCCCGGATTTAGAAAACCTATCTCATCCCTAGTAAATGTGTATCTCATGTAAAAAAATAAATGTGTATCTCATCCCTAGTAAATGCCGGGCCAGAGCCGGATCAGAATCATATCTGATTTTCCAATTAAGGTATACCCTATTTGTCCTGATCTGAGCCCTATTTCATTCTAATAAATTTCATTTGGTTAAAATTCACTAGAGTATTTGTAACGAAGTAGTCTGGTGATCAACGAAGCAGTTGTGTAATTCCCTTGATTTAGAGACGCACTACTTCCTCACACGCATCAAATTTGCATTGGCGGAGACTTTCATGGTTGTTTTCGTTTTTCCTTTAACCATAGTTTCTTGTACTCAGTCGCCATTTACAATAGTTTCTGTAGTATATAATATAAATATAATATAAAAGGTTGTACAATGAATGTAAACCTAAACAATGTAAACTTAGCTAAACTAAGAATATAAGAAACAATGTAAACAAATAAATGAAGACGAACTACACATTGATGTCATACAAGAAATATAGAGTGTGTTGGTTCTTAGACCATAATTAAAATAATAAAGTGTTTTATTAATTCTAAGATATAATCATCCAATGTATGATAAAGCAAGATAACACATGGCGCAGTTGATGTAAAACTACAGCAAAGAAAATAAAATAAGCAAAAATTAACAGAAATAATAACATATGTGTATTACTGTGGTGACAAACATAACCACACATTTCACTGGAAATCAAGTATTATATTTCCGATAAGTTGTAAAAATGGAGGGTTTAAATAAACCAATGTCGTTAATGATGAAAGGAAATTTATCAAATAACTGGAACGTATTCAAGATGGAATTTGAAATATTTTTAATAGCTAGTGGTCAGGATGAAGCTAGTGATAAAATCAATGTCGCAATTTTTAAAAATTTAATTGGACGCGAAGCCATGGATATCATGGAAACAATGGAAATCAAATGCAATGATAAGGTTACTATAAAAGACTACATGGATGCATTTGATAAGTATTGTACACCGAAAGTAAATGTGCTGTATGAACGACATTTATTCTACGGTCGTCATCAGAAGGATTATGAAACATTTGATAATTTCATAAAAGATTTGCAAAAGATGATACAAACCTGTGCATTTGAAGGAGCAAAGGACTCAATGTTGAGAGACCGAATAGTGTTCGGTTTAAGAGATCTGCAATTGCGAGAAAAATTTATCAAGGAAGGGAATCCAAAATTAGAGGATGTGATTGATAGATGCCGCATAGAGGAGCGAACATCGAGACAGGCACAGGAGATTTTAGAACAGGATGCGGAAGTCGCTGTGGTGCGAGGTATGAATACAAGTAATTTTAATAAATTTAATAATAAGATTAATAGGAATAATACTTCGACAAATGGGATTAATTGTCGAGAGCTAAGTAAAGGGCAAAATCGTGATAGTCAAGCGTCGTCATCACAGGTACGGCATCGAACGGGATTTATATGTGTTAAATGTTCGGGAATACATGACAGAGGCGCCTGTCCAGCATATAATAAAAAATGTTATAGATGCGAAGGCAAACATCACTATGCGAGGTGTTGCCGCAACAAAAGTATAAATGAAGTTGATAAGGATTCGGGCCCTGTCTGTGATGATGACCATGATGATCATATTGTAGAAAATGGCGAGTTATATATAGATAGTGTAGATAATAACTTATTACATATGGATAGGGGCTGGTTTGAGAATTTTTATGTAAATGAGTGTCAAATAAAGTTTAAAATTGATACGGGGTCAGACGTTAATATCCTGCCTTTGTCAATGTATAAACGATTAGAAATCAAACCAGAAATCCACAAAACAAAAATTGTATTAAGAGCTTTTGGTGGTACCAAGATTACGCCGTATGGCCTAGTTGAGCTAATAGTTAAACAACCAATTGCAAGACCGCCCAGAAGAATCCCTATAGCAATTAAGCAAAAAGTTAAAGCATCATTAGATAAGCTGGAGGAGAATGGTATTATAGAACGGCTTTTAGAACCAACTGACTGGGTTAGTAATATGGTGGTAGTACAGAAACCAAATGGGTCATTAAGAATATGTTTGGACCCAAAATTTCTCAATAATGCTATTAAACAGGATTTTTATGAAATACCAAAATTAGAGGATCTGACAGGTAGGTTAGCGGGCGTCACATAGGCGTATTCAGGGGGGGAGCTAAGGTGCATATGCACCCCCTTAAAAGGCCAAAATCAACACCATAATTATGCTATTGAATCACTTCAGATGTGTGAACTGTGTACTTTATCCCAATGTTTTTAAATTATTTAAAATTTTAGTGACGTCACGACATGCACTTCAGAACATTCATTTCCAACTTTAAAATATTTAAAAAGCTACTTGCGAAATTCTACTTCAGAAAACAGATTGAACGGCCTTTCATTACTTTATATATACAAGAATATAAAAGTAGATGAAGAAGAAGTGCAAAATATTTTGCAAAGGAATAAACGAAAATTAAACATTTGTTTGTAAAATATATACAAAAGTAATTATATTGTAGTGATACATATCAAATATTATAAAAGAAATAAATGCAAATTTGCGTACATAGTTTTTATTATTTAACTTAAAAAAATGCACCCCCTCAAAAAAAATCCTGGATACGCCACTGGGGCGTCACATATTTCACAGTACTAGACATTAAAGATGGTTTTTACCAAATTGAACTAGAGGATGAATCGAAAAAACTGTGTGCATTTAGTACTCCATTTGGAACGTATAACTTTAAAAGGCTACCTTTTGGGATAAATATCGCTCCTGAAACATTCCAAAGGCTGAATGAAAAGAATTTTGGTGACATTGCGGGCACATTCATATACATAGATGATGTATTGGTAACCGGAAGAAGTGAGAACGAACATGCTTTCAATTTAGAACAAGTCATAAAAAGGGCTAAACAATTAAACATAACTTTTAATCCAGATAAGGTTCAATACAAAGTGAATGAGGTTAAATTTTTAGGACATGTGTTTGAAATCGATGGGATAAGATGTGACCCAAACAGAGTAAAGGCTATCACGGAAATGAGTAATCCTGTGTCTAAACATGAACTACAGAGGTTTTTGGGTATGGTCAATTATATGCGAAGTTACATACCTAATATGGCCGAGATAACTGAACCTCTCCGCCAATTGTTAAAAAAAGAATTTTGTTGGCTTCAATCGCATGAACACTGTATAAAGCAATTAAAGGAATTTATTACCCAGGCACCGATTTTGCAATCATTTGATGTGGAAAAAAAAATTATAATACAAACGGATGCAAGTAAGAATGGAATAGAGTGTGTCCTACTTCAGGAGCAAAAGCGTGTAGCATATGCGTCCAGAAACTTAAATGACACTGAAAAAGAGTATGCTCAGGTAGAAAAAGAATTCTTGGCAATAATATATGCATGCGTGAAGTTTCATAATTATATATTTGGAAGAAGTGTTGAAATTCACACAGATCATAAACCACTAGTCGGTGTAATGAGAAATGAGATTCATAAAGTGAACTCGTCAAGGCTTCAACGAATGAAATTGAAACTGTGTAAATATGAACTGATAGTTAAATATAAACCTGGAAAGGAACTGCACATTGCGGACCATTTATCGCGTAGTTTTCTGAATGATGAACCAGTAAATGAATTTCAAGAATTTGAGGAAATCATTCATACAATTAACATGTCGGATGAGAAAAAAAAGAAAATGATTAGAGAGACGGCGAAAGATGAATCACTATCAAAATTATTAAAAGTATACAAAGATGGTTGGCCTAACGCAAAAAATAAACTTGACGATGTAGTAAAACCATTCTGGAAATTCAAAGATGACATTTATTGTGAAGAAGGTCTCGTTTTCTTAGGTGAGAGGGTGATAGTGCCATGCAGTTTAAGATCGTGAATGCTGAAAGTTCTACATGAATCTCATATAGGAATAACGGAAACTAAGCAAAGAGCTAGACAGATAATATATTGGCCCGGAATAGATACAGACATAGAAAATTTTATTGAAAATTGTCGAATATGTGAAAAATTTCAAAGCTCGAATGTCAAAGAACCACTGATTTCTCATGAAATTCCAGAGCTACCGTTTAACAAGATAGGGTGTGACATTATGCAAGTTGGAGGAGATGACTATTTAGTTGTTAGTGACTATTACTCAAAATGGATTGAGGTACTACCGTTGCAAAATAAACAAGCTTCAGAAGTTATTATTAACCTGAAAACTGTATTTGCAAGTCATGGGATACCCAAAGTCATGATATGTGACAACATGCCATTTGCGTCGCAGGAAATGGATGATTTCAGCAAAAACTGGGATTTTGTGATAAAAACATCGAGTCCAACGTATCCACGGTAGAATGGGCATGCCGAAAAAGCAGTCAATATAGCAAAGAACCTGATTAAAAAGGCTAAGGATGACAAGAAGGATATCCAATATGCGCTGTTGGAGTACAGGAATCATCCAGTCGCCAACTAAGGTGCGTTGCCAAGCCAGTTAATGTTCAGCCGTCGAACTAGAACGAAGAATTAAATATAATAGCAAAATTAAAAGCGAATCAGGAGAAGTCAAAAAATTATTACGACAAACAAACAAAGAATAGACCTGATTTTGCCGACGGACAATCTGTCGTATATAGAAAGAATAATGTATGGGAGCCGGCACTTATTATAAAAAAACACGATAATCCTCGATCACTTATTATAAAAAATGAAAACGGAACTCTATTAAGACGCAACTCCTTCCATTTGAGAAAGTCTCATAGGTACCCTCAATTTAAAAGAGAATTTAATGATACATGCACAGATAATGAGTCGATAAGAAATTGTGGTGAACGTCCGAATTTATCAGATGTAGGTAGGAACGGTTCATTGGCAACTTTGCCTAATAAGAATACGAGCAATACAACTAGGTCAGGGCGAGTAATACGGACGCCTGCTAGATTTAAGGATTTTGTGAGATATTGATTTATGTTCAATTATTCAATTAGTATAAAATAAAATAAAATAAAGTAAAAAAAAAAAAAAAATGAAAGTAAAGGGGAGTAAAAGGGAGATGTAGTATATAATATAAATATAATATAAAAGGTTGTACAATGAATGTAAACCTAAACAATGTAAACCTAGCTAAACTAAGAATATAAGAAACAATGTAAACGAATGAATAAATACGAACTACACATTGATGTCATACAAGAAATGTAGAGTGTGTTGGTTCTTAGACCATAATTAAAATAATAAAGTGTTTTATTAATTCTAAGATATAATCATCCAATGTATGATAAAGCAAGATAACACAGTTTCCGTTTAAAAGTTGTCCTAAAACAGTTGTGTACTATTTCCCAATGTAATTTCCTATATTCAATTTGATTCGTAATCGCGCTATTTTCATATATAATTCTTACAATCATTCTTATTCAATAATTTTTTTTATGTAGATTTCTATTTTAATACCCGGTGGTTGTAAGAGTGCCTTGTTGGGTACAATAAAACGAAAACAAAACAAAATTTCCCTATGCTGAATTCGCTCTGTTTCCTAAAAGATGGGAGGATTCAATCAATTGATTACGACTCGTTTATCGTAGTGTCATGAATTTATTGAGTTGCTTTTGCTTCATTTTATAAAATGTAATTCCCTGCAATCGTTTCGTAATGGATGTTTCTGTTTATAATTCCCGTCCCAAATTTTAGTATAGGTCAATAGCGAAGACTCTTTTAGTGGGTACACATATTTACCGAAAGATAATGTCCAATAAGAAAACTTATTGTGCTTAACGATTTGTTATGTAAAAACGTCGTGACTGTAGCTATAAATACGTGTGGGAAGACATAAAGTTTCTCTTAGTTTTTTACTTCTATCCCGGCATTCGACTTTTTGTCTGATGAAAACAAACAGTTTTGATTATTCATTTTTGACATCCGAGCTGCTGGTTGAAGAGAAAAAATGGATGAAACAAAGAAAAGTGTTTCTGTTTTTATTTATTAAAAAAATAAATCCTTGTTCATTTTTGTTTAATTTATTTTAGTGTTGTTAAGTGAGAAAAACAAACAAAATTTTTTTTATTAAAGTAGATAATTTCCATTTGTGTTCGTTTTGTTAGTTGTTTTCCCAAAGCTTCGTTTTGTTAGTTGTTTTACCGTAGTGCGTGGTGTGTATTATTTTAAACTTATAATAGTTTGACATAAGAGGAACTATCAATTAATACCAGTGACCTAGATCAATTATAATATAATTACAATATAGTACTAGTTTGACCAGTAAAATAAATCAAAACGGTGAATAAGTACTGGTGGTAGGCCACCCTCATTAGTGGTCTAGTAAAAACCGGGACATTTTGATTTGTTTATTAGACCTGATAAATTATTATATTAGGAATGGTTTAATAGAATTTGTTTATTATTACTAATTCAATGCAATAAGAAAAAAAAACTGTACATTACTCATTTATTTAATATTAAATTAACATTAGTGAAAGACCTGTACATCAGGTTTTGTGCAGTGGAAATCATAGCTGATTACTAATTCAACGGTCAAAAACTCTGATCTAAAGATTGTTTCTTGTTAGATTACTTTGTTTTTGTTTAGTAGAAATTTTATATATTATTACTAATTCATAAAAAAAAGAAACTTTAAATTACTAATTATTGCATACCCAATTAATAGTTGATTAGTGCATCCTGTACTTTTAGATTTGTGCTGTATAAATTGTAAATTAACATTAGTTATGTGTAAGCGAAATAAAAATTATATAAACGAAGAAATAAACCAAATTGTAATAAACGAAGGTTATTAAAGAAAATCTTTGCCTGTATGGAAATATTTTTGATTCTGAAACAAAAACGAGAATTGGAAGAGAATATAGCATATATTTGAGTCTTTGGGATTTGAATTTTACTTATCTACTATATAAAAATAAGTAGGGTTTTCCTTCCTGACGCTATAACTCCAGAACGCACGAACCGATTTCCACGGTTTTGCATTCGTTGGAAAGGTCTCGGGCTCCGTGAGGTTTATAGCAAAGAAAATTCAGGAAAAATTTCAACAGAAAAGCGAAAAAAGCGGGAAAATCTTTTTTCACATACCGCGCCATCTGTGATACATAGCATGTACTACAAACCAATATTTTAAGTAGATTTTTTAGTAGGCGCCGGTGCGTGATACATTGTTTGACAGCTACTCAATGTTCTATGCAAAGTTAATTTCATGTGACAAACCGGTAATGTGTTCACTGTGAAATTGTGAAAAAAGTAAAAAAAATAAGTTATTCATTATCCATCAAATCAATCACGTGTATTGTGCAAATTTTTATTCAATTTCAACAGCAGACATTTGTCTTTAAGGTGGTAAGTTGAACTGTGTAAATTATGTGGATCGTGCATTTGAGGTTAAATTCACCACTCTGTCCATAGTACAAAATGCCTAGAGGACGACGTGCGAACATCGGCTGCCGCACAAGACATGCAAGCCAGCAACGAGTGTATTCACAGAACTTAAGCGAAGAAAGACAAAATATAATAAGAGAAAATGCCCGATTGAGACAACGCGTGACCACACGAAGATCATTGGCATCATACAATCGCTTGGCATTCCAATATGATCCCACTGCGAACTACAATGATGATGAAAATTTAGATATTGGACCAATGACGACTATATGCCGATATTGCAATGCGTTAAAGTTAAAAAGAGAAACGGCTGGATTGTGTTGCGCAAGTGGAAAAGTCAAACTGGATCCATTACTTACACCACCACAGCCACTGAAAACATAGTTCGATGGAAGTGATCCCGATTCCAGCCATTTTCTTCAACACATCCTTGAATACAATAACTGCTTTCGTATGACTTCCTTTGGAGCTAATATCATTCGAGAAGGCGGCTTCATGCCGACTTGCAAGGTAAAAGATACAACACACATAACCAATCACTCACACCAAAACAATGAATTGCAACACATAACAACTACATATGCACCACACACTACACCATCACACGATCAGAAGTTACACCGAATTATTTAAAAAAAAGATTGTTTGCAATTACAGATACAAGGACAAATATATCATTTGCATGGTTCAATGGTGCCAAAACAAGATGAAACGCATCAATTTCTGCAAATATATTTCATTTCGTCGATGGTGGATCAGCTCAATGTGCGGTGCAATATACAGGGAACACAACAGTTAAAGTGACGAATTATTGAACAGTTGCAAGCATTTTTCCACGCTAATAATGCTGTGGTTAATATGTTCAAAACAGCATTGGAACGAATGCCATCGGATACGCACAAATTTGTCATAAGAGCGGATTGTACCCCAACAGGTGAACATGTGCGAAGATTCAATGCACCCACCGTTAATGATGTTGCTGCAATTATTGTTGGCGATCCAACTAAATCGCGAGACATTGTCGTTCAGCGAAGAAGCAATATCATGCATCGTGTAAACGAGACACATCGTTTGTACGATGCGTTACAATATCCAATCATTTATTGGCAAGGGCAAGACGGATACGACATCACGTTGAAGATGGTCGGTCCAATTACAGGTACAATATTCACACATTAATTATTGCTATTATTGCTATTATTGGTTTCCATTAACAATTCATTTAATTTTGCATTTTCAGGAGTATCAACGAATAAAAATCTAAGCGCAATGAATTACTATGCGTATCGTATGATGATTCGTACACATGAGGAGAATGTCATTCTGAAGTGCCGTCGGCTATTCCAGCAATTCGCTGTCGACATGTATGTCAAAGTCGAGACCGAACGTTTAGCGTTCATCCGATTCAATCAGGCAAAGCTACGATCTGAGGACTATATACACTTGCGTGATGCTATTCATTCAGATGGTGATGTTCAGAATATTCGACGTCTGACGATTCTCCCATCATCTTATATCGGAACGCCACATGCACGAATACGCTCAAGACGCTATGACGTACGTGCGAAATTATGGAACTCCGGATTTATTTATTACGCTCACATGCAATCCGAAGTGGACGGAAATTGAACGTGAGTTGGAACCGGGCCAAAAACCGCAAGATCGCCATAACATAATCGCCAGAGTATTTCAGCAAAAACTCGAGGTTATGATGGATGTGCTTACTAAGTATCGAGTTTTTGGTGATACACGTTGTTATATGTACTCGGTGGAATGGCAGAAGCGTGGACTACCGCATGCTCATATCCTAATTTGGTTGCTGAACAAATTACATTCAAATGAAGTGGATGACATCATATCAGCTGAAATTCCTGATCCAGTCACTGATCCCCATCTACACGACATTGTGACGACACAGATGGTGCATGGACCGTGCGGTGCATTAAATCCATTATCGCCTTGCATGGCTGATGGAAAGTGCACAAAACGATATCCGCGACCGTTAGTTGCTGAAACAGTCACAGGGAACGATGGATATCCAGTTTATCGTCGGCGTTCAAAAGAAGATAATGGTCGAACTATCAAAGTTAAAGTTAAAAATCAAGAGATTGAGATCGGAAATGAATTCATTGTACCATATTGCCCGCTGCTATCACGAATTTTCGAAGCACATGCAAACGTTGAGAGTTGTCATTCGGCCAAATCAATCAAATATTTGTGCAAGTACGTCACAAAAGGCAGCGACATGGCTGTGTTTGCTATTGCGTCGGAAAATGCGAATGACGAAATCAGCAACTTCCAAATGGGCAGATACGTCAGTACTAATGAAGCACTGTGGCGATTATTGTCATTTCAAATTCATGAAAGATATCCCACAGTTGAACATTTAGCAGTGCATTTG